>CAEGAD010060075.1:0-12525 GCA_903067055.1 Poeciliopsis paucimaculata
AGATGATGAAGGTGAATCTGAGAGACTCTGCAGGTGAAGTCCTGCTGCTGGAGAGGAGAGCTTGGAAACATCCTCAGCAGGAAATCTGTTATTTTCTGCTTCTGATTAGTTATAAAGTCAAATCTAATAGTTTTAAGCTCAGAGTTTATTTCAATGTTCTACTGATTGTTTCCTTTTCCTTATTATATTGATGATCAGTTTTAAACCTGCATTCAATGTTTCAACCTGTTCATCAAATCAAAACTGATTTCTAATAATAACATTTAAAGTATTTTTAATTTTGCTTCATGGTGATTTTATGTGAACTTTTAATGAGAAGTATAAATGTACCATGTGATCATTGATGAATAGAAATAAAATTGTGGAATTAAGTGTTTCCTTTTTATTTCTGATGTTATATTATCTTTAATATAACACAAACTATTATTTTATTTTTATTTTTTGCACAAACAAGCACCAACTGAATTCATGCAAATAAATAAATACATTTAAATGTGAGTAAGGTCAGGGGAGTGGTTGACCTCTGATGACCTCTAGAGAACTTTTTCTTAATATCTTTGGAACGATAGCGGCACAAACGTAGTCGAGTTGATTGACACCATTTTGTCTGATTTGAAGAAGTTTGGGTCCAACTTCACTCAGGCAGCAGTTCTCCATAAATTTGATTTAAAATGTTCAATTCTTTCCCCGGAGGTAAATTTAATACATAACCCATTTCAAAGTTTACAAACTAAACAGAAACAAACAAAAAATACTTGTATAAATTGTTTAAAATTTTTGGTTCACTTTAAATGGCGATAATCGCACAAAGAAACATTTCACTTTAAAATCAAGAACATTTTGGACAAACCTCACAATCTTCATGAGACTGGCGAAGAAAAACAGAATCAGAGGCTTCTTCATATTCGCTGCAACACAGACTGCTACAGGAAATCTTTCTACCCACAGCCATCACTGCCTACAATAACTGAAGAATTTTTAATTAATATCAGAATTAAATAATCCAAATAAATATGTAAAAATGTTTGGCCACCTGTAGCTTTGATCTTGTTGTCAAAGAAAAACCGTCAACAATAAATGTTATGCTGCAATTATTTGTTTCCATTTCTTTACATAAAATGAAATCGAGAGACAGGACAAACATCGGTCTTCAAAGCTTGTGTTCTGGGCTGGTTTAAAAACATAATATCGCTTGTATTTAGTTGATATTACTTTAATAATTTTCATAGGAAGCTGCGCGGTCGGCTGCATAAACACATGGATGAAAACCAAACTTTCATTTTATTCCATAACTCGAATGATTTAGTGACGTAGCTGCAAAGGTCCAGTCCTCTTCAGGAGAGCAACAGCCTGCAGGTGCAGCTGTTGGACCCTAAATTACATGCAAGAGGTTGATATTTAACCAGTCTTAGCAACTTTCTGCTGAAAAGTTGGTTTAATTTCCTCAAATGAAACGTTTGTCTGCTGTGCGTCTTAAGCTACAGGAGTTTATGTACTTTGTGTAAATAAAGGATTTCTGGGTATAAACTTTATGACTGCGGCTTTTATTTATTAATAACCTATAATTAGAGCTCGCAGTCTCGTGTGTGTCTTTGTGCACTTGAGGTTATGTCTGAATAATTTAAATATGGAGAAATGCAATAAAACTAAAAGGGAAATTTGAAGCTAACAGAAAAAACAAACCACGAGACGCAACATTAAATCAACTTAAACTGGAAGTTTTTAAGCCATTACTCAAATATATCTTTAATTTTCTGTAAAAAGCACAATGATGCTAATTATTTTATGCACATCCATCCATCCTTGGATCAGCAGGATGTGACCTGTAGCTCTCCGGTTTCACCTGTTCAGGTCATTAGCCAGTGACGGCTCTGGTTTTTATTTCCAGGTATTTGCTGCATCATGTTGTATCGGTCAGCGACTGCTCATTAACCGGCACCTGTTTGTCATTTAGTTTAAGTGGTCCCAGTCCTCACAGGTGCACAGTGCACCAGCAGCGTCATTATGGCCGCCGAGGGAAACTGAGCTCGGCTCTAAATTAGAACGGCAAAAAGAAATATTTGGACTGAATGTTAGCAGAAGTTCAGCTGGAGGCTGAAGGAAGTCCAAACACGTCCAAACCACCTGAGCCCCAGCTGAAAATAACCACGTTCACAGATCCGGTAAAGAAATCATACCTCTGAGGAACCAAATGTTTCATTTTATAGAGGCGGACCAGTCAGGGTCCCAGTTTATCCAGCCTGGAACCAGCAGCAGAAATACAGCAGATGAACATGATAGCAGCTGGTAGAGAGGCTAAATTTATTTTCCTAAGTCACTGCTGCAAGCCTCAAATAACTTTCTAGATTAAAATTTTTTGTGTTTCGGTTTTTTCTAATAATGGATACTGAATTGCTCAGATTTCCTTTAAAGGTTTCCTGGTAAAAGGAGATCCGGTATCTGACACTTAGTTCCTCACCAAAGAGGTTTTTCCTGCTTCCATGACACCAAGTTCACTTTGGTTTATTTATCAGGAGAATTTTAACACAATGATCTCACAACATGCCCAGGATTTAACCACAACTCTGAAAGTCCTGCAGCTTTCTGCTGGAAGATCAGAACCACTGTGGCGTTCCGGGTCCAGACTAAGTCCAGATTCCACTTTGCAGTTAATTATTTAAACATGACCTCAGTAGTGCAGCAAAGGTCTGACTTGGCTATGAATCGACTTAATACTAATTGCTTAAGGCAATTATTAACAAAACTAGTAATTTAGATAAATATTATAAAGTCAGAGCAACATTTGATTAACAAGAAAATAAACAGTTCAGTCTCAGTTAGTGTCTATAAATACCTACTGATTGAGGCTTATTGATAAATGATGCAAAAACCTCCTGAAATGGACAATGAAGCAGGACGTTAATTGGTTATCCAAAGCTCTTTTATCTCCGCTCAGAAACAACCGCATGAGAATTTTGGAGTAATTTTGATGAACGAAGCAACCTTAGCGACGTGCTGAGAATCAGCTGCAGTCAGAATATTTTGCTGTGATCCTGGAAACAATGGCAGCAGCAGGACTGTGTCTGTGTGGCTAACATGTTAGCTTTGCCTGTTTTTGACCTCTTAGCTCTGATGTACAACAGACATCAGGCGGCCAGGATTGTTGAATCTGCACATCGGCTGCTCTTCAACTCCTCCAGAAGACAGAATAAAACCAAAATCTTTTTCATTCAGTCGGAAAACAGCAACAAGATGCACAAAACATTAAGCTGTGTATAACTGTGGATCCAGGCTGATAAGAGGCGGACCAGCAGAATGAGGAAGAGGAGGGTCGCATGAGTCTTCTTGAAGAGCGACAGGTGAACAAAGAGAGGGCTGCTTACTAAGTTGGATTAAACTCATTTTCCTCTCAAAATTAAATCTAGATTAATGTCCATCTTAAGAACTCATCATGATCCTGCAAGACCAAACAGTTTCTGGCTGATTTATCTGCTTTTTACCAAGAAGTACCAGACAGGACGAACCTCTTTACCTCTTTGTGGCTGGAAACCTACAAAGTTACTGAACTTTTAAAGCATTTAATGTTTCTTTGTTTCTCCAGTGTTGCTGCATCTCAGGGGCATTAAAGCTCTGAATGAGTAAAATTAGAAGCCTCTCTAGATTCAAGCAGAAAAGTTTTGTTCCTGAGGCAACATCCAACCTCTGTCTTACTTAGCATCAGATAAACATGGCGTCATAACGCTCCATCATCATGCATTCCCATTAAAGGTCAAACTTTTTTATGCAAACATGTGACAGCACCGCATCCGTTCTAGTTCTGATCTTTACGTCAGGTTGCTGATTGGCCGGAGGGAGATGCTTGAATCAAAAAACAGCGTTTTACATTTTTAAAAAGGCCATGTCTGCTGAAAGTTAGATGGATGACACATCTCGTTACTGGGCCGCCTGCAGGCGGGTGACTCAGTCTGAGCTGCTGAGGTGTTTACTCCATTTATTTATTTCCATGTTAATGCAGCCCAGCGCTCTGAATCATGTAAATCTGTTACAAAGCCATGAAGCTACAAGCTCTGTGGAGGCAGAAGGAATATTATTCACCGTCTTCTGTCAATGAAAGAACAAACTCCTCCATCCATCCATCACTCCATCCACATTTTTCAGGCTTGGTTAAAAAATTAAAAACTACGTGTCATTTTGCTTCCACTTCAGATGAGTTCTACTTTGAGTTGCTCTGTCACCTGAAACACCAAGAAACTACGCAGAAATTTGGGCTGTTATGGTGTAGATTTGTAAGCCTGGGGTTCGGTTATCGCTGGTGATCGCAGGCTGCAGAGGGAATGACGAGACCAGGCGACGAGTTTCTGGTTTTTAGTTAGCAGATTCAGGCAAAAAGTTTGTGCAATTGTACAAAACCAAATAAAGAAAACAAATTATAATCCAATGTAAACACCCATTATGACATTAGTCACATACTTGTCCTTTAAGCCTTACTACTAGGCCCAAGGCCTTTACTTTGAGCTTAAGCCACATTTGGTAATACATGAAATAAAACATAAATCTCATTTCTCTCCAATCTCACATTTAAATTGTTAAAGTAAAAGAAAGAAACTAAGTACAATGAAAATCACCATTTTAGAGTCAAGCTTAGCTTAGCTTAGCTTAGCTTAGTTTAGTTTAGCTTAGCTTAACTCAGCTTAGCTTAGTTTAGCTTAGCTCAGCTTAGTTTAGCTTAGCTTAGCTCAGCTTAGCTTAGTTTAGCTTAGCTTAGCTTAGTTTAGCTTAGCTAGTATCTTTTGGGCAAAATGAGCAAAAAGAAAATGTCCAGATTAATTAAATACACAAATGATCTGAAACACAAAATCCACTGCAGCTCACCAATCATTGATGCACATTCTCCCAGAAACCACTTCTTCTTCTTTGTTATATAACTGAAGGAAGCTTCACTGCCACCAACTGGTAAGGAGTGTGACTACAGGACAAACAAAACAGAAAATTAAATCCTATTATAAAACATACTGTTTTAAAACATGACTTCCATGGATAATGGCTTTTATGACCATTTTACATCTAGAACAAAACAAAGCTCACAAACAACTGCGCCCCCTAGTGGCGGAGCTAAAAACTGCATCACAGTTTTGATTACAGAACAGTTTTATTGGGACAAATCTGGAGAAATGCTTCACTGAGCCACGTTAAATAATTAACTTTACAATTAGAAATATTCCTGTACAAATTGTCAGATTCTTGACTGAAACTAAGAGGAAAAAGTCCAAATGAAAAAACTCTGAAAGCTTCACGAAGTCTGAAAAACATTTGATTGTGTAAAATATGAAGCAAGTCGGGCTACACACGGGATTTTATCCAAACCTTTATATGTTCTCATGAAAAATGTGTCCAGCTTGTTTTTGCCTCTGCAGGAAACTTCCCAGAGTAATCCCTGCCTTACACAGAGAAAGAGCCAGTTTGTGTTTTACACCATCAACGCCACCGTGGATGCAGCAAATTAGCATTTTGACAAGTGTTGACTTTAATTATACATGATGATGCTGAACAACAAACACGCCTGAGACGATAATGGGGGAACGCTGGCACATTAGCCCAAATGACGGATTATTAAAGTACAATCACACTCAGCCTGAACAGAGAGGAAATGTGTGTGTTGGTGTGTGTGTGTGTGTGGGTGTGTGTGTGTGTGTGTGGGCGTGTGCGTGTGTGTGTGTTGGTGTTAAACCCATTTGGAAATATCATTAGGAGAGCTGTTATATCTGCTCCTCCATGTTTTCATCTGCATCATTACGGAGTGATGAGGGTGTGGTTCTGTCATCCAGCCTACGGAAGCCCATTTTTGCCATGAAAGAAAAAATAAAAGCCATACTTCTATACTTCCATACTTCTAGGGAGTCATACTTATCAGTTTTTTTACGAGAATAAAAATAAAAATTGTCTTTCAAACTCATAGTTATGAGCTACAGAGTCATGATTTTGACTTTCAGTCATAATTATGAGATTTAAGGTCTTAATTATAAAATTCAGAGTCGCCATCCTAGTTGAGAAAGTGGTAATTATCAGGCAAGAAGTCATAATTTTGACTTCTGGAATCATAACCTTCAACTATAATTGAAATACAAAGTCATAATTTTGACTTTTTAAGTCATAATTATGAGATTCAAAGTCAAAGCCTCCTTAGAGAACCTCATGATTTTGAAGTCATAATTTCATAATTATGACTTCATGTCTCCTGATTGTTTCCTTAAAACGTTTAATTATGACTTATTGTTGGACTTTTATTTTATTTTTTCATGCTGGAAATGGGCTTCCATAGAGAAAGGGAAAGTCGTCATCACTGTTTGTTGATGCTGCTGCATCAAACTGCGAACATCCTGCTGCAGGCGATTACAAACTGGATCCCAGTGCAGACTGGAGGGAGTCGCTGGTCAACTCAGAAACACAGAAATTAATTTAAAACCAGACAAAACGGCATGAAGAGGGTAAAAGTGATGATATTCAGTCAAATTTCTTCACGGTTTCGTCTGGATTTCATCATGTTTCTGTGTTTTATTACAGTTACATCCAGATGCATCGCGCCAAAGGTTTTGTGTTTGTCAACGAGTTCTTCCAGGTTTCCTTTGCATCCATCACTCTGGCAGCGCCGGACAAACTAATCTTCTCCCTGTCTCCTCTCATTCCATCACTGTCGCCCAGGCAGCAGCATCAGCATCCGGCCGGCTCATATCAAAGCACCTGGAGGACGAATTCGTGTCTCGCTGAGATAGACTGAGGTCTGGATTGCTTTCTTATGACCTAAAACTCTGCTGGCTGAGAGGAAATATCAACTCTGCTGGGCGTTTGGCCGCGCAGTTCACAAACTGGAAGTTAATCTGGGAAAAGTGGGATATCACCTGGGTTAGCCTCATTATCTAAAGATGATAATGTAATGAGGTTGTCCTCATTATGTTTGCCTAAATGCAACTTTACTGCCAAGTGATAAGAACCAGTTTATGTCTGGATTTGGACCTCTGTAAGAAAAAAATTAATTCTCACTTTTGTTCTCAGATTTTTGAATTCAGTTTCATAATTTAAAATTTTCATCCTCCGAATATTAAAGTCAATATTCTGAGAAAAGACAGACAAATGTCTCATTTTCTAGGAATAATTTTGCACAAATAAAATATAATGAGCATGTTTTGACTAGGCCGCAGCTCTATCCCAACCTGTCCAGGTGAGTCTAACGGGTCGCCATAACGACATGTTGTACTAACCGATACCAATTGGATGTTTGACAGCCTGTTCTGTTTGGTTTATCTGTTGCTTTTTGTAGACAAACAAACACGTCTTTCATTCCTGTCCTGTGAAATGAATCAATCAGTGTGTGATGTGTGTGTGTGTGATGTGTGTGTGTGTGAGCTGTGCTGCAGAACCTTGTGCTGTCAGTTCCAGGCTGCGGCTCATAAAGCCGTCGCCCCCGTTTGGCCTCAAGAGGAGCGTTTTAATAAAGCCACGTAATTAGAGGATGAAGGCCGATGGTCGATTTGTTTTTATGAACACATGCAGAGGTTCCCCAGAAACATTCCTGGATTTTAAATCCTCGCTGCTGCATGCAGACGGAGCAGGACATTTAAACACAGCAGAGCAGCTTCAGTCACACAGACTCGGCGGTGAGGCGGCGTTTCTGTAAACAGGTTTTAAATTAACTGTAACTCTGGAGCACAGAAAGGTATGCTTTTTTTTAAAAATGTTAGCTATGTAATCTTTATGCCAATATTTGGTTCTCAAACTAGATTCAGTGATGAAAAAGTAAAGAACGACACAGTCTGCCATTTTCTAGGGCTTCACTCTGTAATATTTTACTGTAAAAAGAAAGACTAAAAATGTAACTTTATGACAGAACAGCTAAAAAAAGATGAAAGAAAGTTTAGTGGAAGAAAACCTCCTGTCTGTAAAAGATGGCAGTGTTTCAATGAACCTCAGACTGATTTTCTTTTGACCTTTGACATCAAACCAGAGATGAAGTCTGACGCCAATGTTTTTTTAGATTTAGTGAAGAAAGAAGTTGTGCTCTGTGTCTTCAGAGGTTTTTGTGTCATTTTCTGCAGTGGTTGTTGGTGCAGCGCCCCCACAGGCCAGGAGGGGAACAGGTTGGTTCACTCAGCAGAGAGAAAGAACCGCAGCAGCTGGAGATGGAACAACATTTTGTAACTTTAGGATTATTTTAGGACCAGAAGTCATTTCTTCTGCTAGCGCTATCAGGAGAAATGACTGTTGTTTTGGTTGTATTTACCCAGAATGCCCTGCTCTACAGTCCTCTTCCTGCTTTTGGAGCGGCCTCCAGTTTGCTTGGTGTTCATATTTGCTTTGAAACTACACCAGAGTTCACTGTAACCAAACTGAGACCAAGGCTTGCAGATGGACTAGAGACCACCTTTTGGCTGATTACACATCCAGACGTCCCAATAGAACCGGACTTAGAACCAGTAAACAAAGTAGAGTTCAGTTAAAGTGGACTAAACAAAGCTGGTGGGACTTTCTTTTTACCCTGACACTCTGGAGCCGACTGTTGACAGCGAATAGCCCGGCCAGAGCGCAGTAACCAGCAGCAACAAACACAAAGTCAAAGCCCTGGATAAATATCCTCATTATGGTAAAGAAATATTCCATTTCAGCGGTGAATGTGTCCGCTCGGCCTCCCAGCCGCCACATATCAGCCCAGAACAACTCCCATCAAATTACCATGTAAATTACTGGCTTACAAACCGCAGCGGAGCCGTGTTTTCATGATTGAACAGGCATATCTTTATTAAATAAACACATAAAGAGAGTGTGATGTGAGCTCATGAATGCAGAGGTAGAAACACTGCAGGAGAAACATGTAAATGAGCAGACGGTGTGTCTGTGTGTTTACGGCGAGGCGATGTGTGTGTCCCGCAACAAAACACAGCACAGATTTATGCCTCTGAGGGAAACCATTAGCAGGCTTGCATTTCAGCTTCCACCGAGCTTTCTGGGTAAAAAAGCTAAACAGACATGGAAATATTAGTAAAACTCACTAAAAGGCTGAAATGTTGTTGTATAGAGGGGAAAACAGCCTAAATGTGCACAGTGAGGTTTAGATTTAAGGAGCAGGAAATGGAGGAATGTAATTAAAATGATCATCAGATGGGATAGTTAAAGAAAGTTCTGACTCCAGAAAGAGACTTTAAACTCCGTCAGGGTTCATCTCTGCCTCAGCTGCAGGACTTGGTCTGAAGTAATGAGGAGGTTGATCTGGTCACCAGGGTCTAATTTCTGCAAGGCCAGCTACTTTCTGACGCTTCCACCGCCATGCTTACCAGTTAACTCTGTTTTTAGGTCTTAAAGCCTCACCTGAACTCAGAGTTGGTTTCTCCCGTCAGTCCGGACCTTCAGTGGAAGTGAGAATCCAGTCAAAACGAACTAACAAACAGGCCGAGGCCCATTCTTTAGGCGGTCTCGAACCGCAGTTCGCTTCCAGCTGTAAATCAGACTGGATCCAAAACATGAGCCTTTTTGTACTCCACAAGCCACCGTTGCTGGGCTTTATGGTCAAAATGAGCTTTTCTGTCTGCTGCAGTGCAGGCCTGGCGGCTTGGGGGGTATTGGGGCCTTTGGGGGGCATTGCCTGCCCATAGATTCAGGTGTCCCCCCTGGACTGGAAGCTGTTTGATGTACAAACAAACAGCTTCCAGGCCAGGAAGTTGGCCTGGGAATAACAGGCCAACTTCCTGTTATTCCCATATTGATTTGATACAGTAGGGGCTTCCGATCTTCACATATCTGTGCCTTCTGTCACTTTTTTTCAGAAGTTAAAACTGTTTAATCCGTTAACATGTTGTAACCTGCTTTTCCGAGCCGCCTTGAGACCAGTGACGTGCGGTCAGGGGAGGCAGTGCCCACCTGCCATCATGGAAAGAAAGAAAATATATAATAATAAAATCATTTAAATTGTTATATTCATCTGGTGGTTTGTACTAAAAAATATTTATTTTTCATGTAGCTTCACCAAATTTCGATTATTCTTTCTTCAAAATCGTTGAATTTTCTTAATTTCCCACTCAAATGCTTGGAAGCAGCAGCTCAGCCTCACCTTGGATTGCACAACCCCTGGATAACTGCGCTGGCTGCTAAGCGGAGAGAGCATGTTGCTGTACGGCGTCAATAAAATGGTTTAAACATATTTAATATGTGAACTGATTTTCAATAATTTAGCTTATGTATATAAAGTACAGTGCTTTTTGTCACCAACTGTGTTTGTGTAACGTGTTTCGTGTGCTGAGTCATTAAAAACAGCAGAGAACAGGTTGGAGGTGAGGCAGGCAGTTCTCTTGCCTCATGGCAGGGGGCGCTCAAGATCCCAGACATTCCTCTTGTCACTCCACAACTGCAGAGTAAGTGACAGCAAGCGAGGCTAAACGATACTGTAGCAAGTCAAGTGCAGCGATAGATTATTAGCCATAGAGATTATTTGATTGTTTTGTTTTTTAAGGAAATGTGCGTTTTGTGAGCTACAGTTTGTATGTGTAAAGGATGCAGAAGTGAAACATAACCTGTTAACTGCTGTCAATCTATGCATCTATTTGCAAATCTGATTCTGATGACGTCAGTGCCTCGCACGTCACTGCTTGAAACGCAACATGAGCTGCCAAGACACCAGCTGGGTTTACACCTGTGTGCAGAGATACTCAGGTGTGTTTGAATCATGGCAGCTAAACGCAAAGAACTTCTCACAGTTTCCCCCTAAAACTAACAGAATGAGTTGATTAATGCGGTTGGATGCAGGTAATGTTAGCTAAATGATGACTAGCTAATAACAATGCAGAACCGTTAGCTTGTTAACTAGCAACCTGACTGTTCACAAGTGGGTAGTATTTGTTACATTCACTTGAGTAACTCTTTTGGACAAAGGTACTTATAAAAGTAGTTTTACTGCACTGTAAAACTTGACTAGTATTATTATAGATACATATTAATTTCCCCCGTTAAACTTGTCTGACACTATTTTCTGCTATTTGAATGCAGGAGCATTAAAAGTGCCATCAGATCAGCTGTTGCCTGACTGTCATTCCCTACAAGATAACACAGAATCAGCTATGCTACGTTAGCCTGACTTGAACAGTCATAAGCCACAGCTATAAAATAACAAAGTAGCATCTGAATGCTAAACATGTAGCAGCAGCTCAGAGGCTAATGCTAATGGTGCCGCAGTGTGATCAGGTGATGTTGCACAGGGTCAGTAGATGCATACATTCATGCCACACTTTTCAGATTCCAGGGTCCGTCTTCTCTCTTTTCAGTCCTGCAGCTGTTTGTGTTGCTCTGTCACATAAAGCACCATTTGTGCTGCATCTGTCCGACCTCAAAGGTCTCCTCTCTCTGTGATCCATCCTGACGCCCGGCCCGGCCCGGCCCGGCTCGGTCCGGTCCGGTCCGGCTGCAGGATCATTATCACGCTGAGTTTCCCTCTGCAGCCGCGCTGACTGACAGCTTCACTACCTGCTCTGACATGCAGGTAACAGGAGCAGCTAATTATTTCATGGCTCTTGACACTTCTGTCACCTCTCCGTCTTTCCCACGCTCGCTCTGGGACGATGTTGTCAACTTCCTGGAAGTCCCACACAGTGAAGTTTGCGTCCTCCTCTTCCTGCTCTCGGCTCTTTCAGGAGTGAAGCAGCAATCTGTCTGCAAGGCAGAGATGGAGAATTTTTATTTCCTCTGACAGCCTCCAGTTTCTCTGGCCCAGTGTCAGTTTTCTCCGTCAGGTGTGTGTGTGTCTTCAGCGCGGCCAGCGGCTCTGCGCCGCAGCATTAATGAGCCATCTGGGCCGACTGCAGGCTGGCCATGTCGGCCCACTCGGCCTCAAACCCAGCAGACCGCACGCAGGACGGCAGACATGTTGGAAGAGGGAGCTCAGATCACCACGCTGACCTGAACGCAACGTCCTGCTGCAGGTTTAACGGGGCTGGGAGCAAATCTGAAGCTTCACCTGCACCTGCTGCTGAGTTTCTTCAGAAGCAGAACCAAACATGGAGGAGCATTTAGCTTCTGTGCACCAAAAATCTGGAACAAACTTCCAGAAAACTGCAAAACAGCCAAAACACAGAGTTCCTTTAAATCTAGACCAAAATTCACTTGGTTAGAGTTTATTTTTAAACTTTAACCAACATTTTGATGTGTAATAATGACTGCATAACATACTGTACACAAATTGAAGTTAAATAATACTCTGAGTGTTTTAATAGTACCTACCACGAGTCCAACATTAAACATTAATCAATGTTTAATCAATGTTTACACATTTTGATGAGTAACAAAAATGTAATATTCTAATAATTGACTGTGTTCAATGACTTTTCATTTTTGTGTTTTTAATTATTTAAAGCACTTTGAATCAACTTGTTGCTGAAATATGAAATAAACTTTATTGTATCGACACTGTGGTGAAACAACCAGTGGCAGAAACAATGAAGAGAAGAAGATTTTCCATCAATACAGTTCTAGTCATGCAGGTTTAAAGATTAATATAACATCAGAAATAAA
>CAEGAD010060089.1:0-40370 GCA_903067055.1 Poeciliopsis paucimaculata
ATGTACCTGTACTGAATAACTATCAATGATGAAAGATTTATCTTGTTTCTTTTCCATTATTGTCATATCTACTATTGCTTCTGGTAGAATCCATGGTGGTATTATTGATATTGGTGCTGTAAACTACTCATATTAAATTCTTTTATTTTATTTTCAATTGTCCATCCAAGACTCCCCATTTCTTTCTTTTTCCCAACATGGATTTAAAATTTCCCTAGCTGGATGATCCAAGTTATTGCTTTGTAAATTTAACCAATAATTTATTTCCAATCTTATTCTTCTTAAATCTAACGGCATTTCTCCCATTTCTATTTCTATTGCTGCTCTTGGTGTGGTTCTAAATGCTCCAGTGCATAATCTCAATGCCTGATGTTGTATAATGTCTAATTTAACCAAATGTATTTTAGCTGCCAAACCGTAGACAATACAACCAAAATCTATGTTAGCTCTTATCATACCGATATAAATCTGTTTTAAGGATTGCCTATCCGCTCCCCAGTCACTGCCAGCCAAGCATCTCAAAATATTTAACATTTTCTTACATTTATCTACAACTTTTTGAATATGTACATTCCATTTTAGTTTTTCATCAAACCATAATCCTAAAAATTTTATACACTTTACTTGCTCTAATTCTTGATTATACAATTTTAATTTTACTTCCTTGTTTTTGGCGCTCCTGTAGCAGTTCACACTCAATTTGTTGATTTATCGCCATCTACTGGATCAAATGTTTATCACAGATCTATGACAGGTTTCCCTTCTTTTTGTTCTTCTGCTTCTTGTGATTTGACCTTTTATTTCACCTGCATCCAAAAAATATTTGCAGTTGTAAATTTGATGCCCATTTTACTCAATGGTTCCTTAAACTCTCCTTTGTGATTTATGTGCAATAGATTCAATAAATATATGCTGAACCATTGCAAAATTGCAATAATCACAAAGTCCTGTTCCATGTTAAGCAGCTACGTGATTTATTAAGACCTGTATGACCTATTCTGATACGTGTACCATTGATTCTAGTTTCTATGACAGATTTCTAATGATCTTTTTTTTAAAGAGGGAATATATTTTCTGTATATTTAACTATCCTTGACATGTCTTTTAATTTTTATATATCGTTCATATTCTAACCATATTTTCAACTTCTTAAATCAACATGTTCTTTGGGTAATCTGAAGTAACATCAGATTAATATCAAATGTTGGAAAAACAACTGGTGCATTAGTTGCTTGTGATTAATCTGTAAAGTGCTGCAAATACTTACTCTTGTACTTAATATGATTATGAAGTTCTTGGTAAAGTTGATGAAAACTATTAACTAAACCTGCAGAGTGGAGTATAACTGAAACAATTAAGTACAAATTCATTCATGAGCAAGAAGCAATGGAGTTTATTATAACATGTCAAGCAGAGAAAATACGTTAAATTAATAGCTTGGAGAATATTTTTCATCTCTGCAGAAATGAAAATGCAGGATTTTTGCTAATCCTGCATATTCAGCGCTGTAAAAAAGTAGGTTAGAGATTTCATCTGTTTTTGACATTTTATCACACTTTACTATTCCAAATCCTTGCATTATAATTTCAAAGACATCCTGAGTAAATACAAATGAGGAAAAGTGAAACAAACAACAACATTGACATCTACCAGTCTGGAATGGCTGATAAATTTATATTTCTAAAGCTTTAAGACTCCAGAGAATTACAGTAAGACCATTAAACCTCAGTTAGAGGTAAAAGACACAACTGCTTTAGATTGTAAAAACTAAGATCATCTGAATCTTCTGCTTCATGTTGGAGTCATCGCTGCTGTTGTCAGCTTGGATCTGACCGATGGTTACATGTTCATCTGGTTCTTCATGTGACTGCTGTCTTCACCGCCTCCCTAAACACAGCAGTAATAATTAGTCACAGATTCAGTCACAAAGAGCTTCTTACATCCCTCCCTGTTGAAACCAGTGGTGGACATTTGGTTGAATCATCAAAACAGTTTGGAGGAACAGAAATAGATTAATTTTGTTGAAACATCATCAAAAGAATCAGTTCTTCATTGTGGTCTGACTGCACACAGTGCCCTATGTGCATAAAAAAGAAAACTCCTTTTGAAACAAGTAATTCATCAGTTGATGGACAAATGCTGGGATGAACTATATTTGCCACCATACAAACTTATTCTGTTTTTGCTTTTTTCACAGTTAAATGTTTCAAATTTCAAATTATGCATCAGACAAAAATAATCTGAGTGAGTAAAAAAAATCTGTTTTGAAATGACAATTTACTTTATTCAAAGATATCCAAACCAGTCAGGCCCTACGCATCTACTACAGTTTTCTGGATGACCCCCGATCTTTAAACAGCCTGATTTGCCGGATCCGATTTTGTCTGTTGCGACAGACTGGCGACCTGTCCAGGGTGTATCCCGCCTCTCGCCCGGAGCGCAGCTGGAGATCGGCACTAGCAACTCCCGACCTCACTAGGGACGAGGGTGAACAGAACATGGATGGATGGAGGACAATTTTTTTGGTGACACATTAGAAAATACAATTGCTCCCCTTGTAATTGTGCTTAATCAACCTTTTGAGCTTCAGTTTCATCAGTAACAGGCCGGCTTGATGGCTGCTGGACCAGTCAAATTAAGAAATCATTCCTGGATCAGTTCTTCTGTTTCTTTTTTGTAATTTTGCTCTGTTTGTTCAAATCTCCTGTCGGTAATGACAGATTACTTTTATCCGGTGAACAAAGCGAGATCCATAAGAGGAATTGGAGAATCTTCACTGCCAACATCAGTGTCTGACCTCACAATTGCTGAGAATGATCAAATATTAATTTAAACATGTTAGAGAGAAATTAGTCCCTAGCAAAATTATTTCTACCTTTGGATAAAGATGTTTAATTACAAACTTTTCTATGTACATATATATCTCTTTTGTAATAAGAAACACCATCAAAATACAATCCGATTCAATGTGTTTTAACATTTTTAAAACAAGCACAATAATATATTTTAATCTTGAGGAATGAACAAGATGAAGACATGAAATTTATGCTATTACCGACCCAAAATGTTTTCATATTACTTTTGTGACGACAGGAAAGAGGCTTGTACATTCTGAAAGCACTGACTACACAACTGAAGATGTTGCGGTAAACCTGCAACCAGAGCACACTAAGACATGAGAGTTCAAGACAAAGAGTGTAAGACATTTCCTCTGGTATTTTTATTGTGAACTGAAACTCCTCACCTCTGGTTTCAGCTCCTGAATGTGTAAGCTCATTAACAACCAACTTCTTTTCTTTATCTTTCTTCTTAAGGAAAAATCCATTCCAATCTCCTGGACAGAGCTTCTTTGTAAAGTATGGTTTTGTGTTGGAAAAATTAAATGTTTCCTTCTAAATGAAAAGAAGGAAACAACAGGTTGTTGTTTCGGAAAGAGCAAATCACTTTTGTTTTTATGACTTTGGTAAAAGAGGAAGATTAACCTTATTACAATTTAAGTGCATTTTGTTAGCTTTATATGTTTTGTGTTTGCTCTGTTCAGCAGGTACTGCCCAAGACTGAACGTTGTAGAACGGTTTCCATGGTGACGATAAAAGCCCTCCCACATAGCTGTCCGTGTCATGCCTGACCACTTTGTTTATTTAAATTGCGCAGTAACAACGTATTGTTTCCTAACCCATAAAATTCTCAGCAAAATAATCTGAATATCAGGTATTTACTGCAAAGACCAGTGTTTAGTATGCTAATAAATCTTTACTTGATTTATTTTTTATTGTATTTGTCAAAGAATACATACTTTTAACCATACTCATTGTAATAATCATTATTACAATTATTATAGTCATTGCTGTTGTATCTATTGTTATTTACGTATAAATGTTTTTTTTATTTTTTTTATTTTTTTTTTTAGATTCTAAACATTTTATTTTGTGTAGTTATATATATAATTTTCTTATTTATCCATTTTAATCCTTTATTATTATCAGAGGTGCAGAGTAACTACTTATTTTTACTCAGTTACGTTTACTTAAATAACTTTCTGGAAAAATATTTTTACTTCTAATAGTAGTTTACTACACCATACTTTTTACTTGTGCTTGAGTAGTACAATATTGCTATATTACTCTTACTTGAGCAAAATTACTGGACTCTCACCACTGTCAATAACTTCACTGAATGATGAACAAACATATTTCAACCAAAAATATACCAGATACAGACACTAACCTACAATGTATGTTAAAAGTGAGACTACATGTTTGAATGCAAGCTTCATATTTTCCAGTTTTTATCTACTGAGACTGCTGAGACATGTGTAATGTTTTATATTTTAAGGACTAATTTTAAAAAAACAAACACACATAAAGTACATAATTATGAGTTATTGTGTTTTCTGTACCTTTTTGACATTCTTTGTGCCTTTTGTCTGTCTGATGACCGTATTTTTAAAAATAAATCTTCTGAATAGTTTTACCAAATATTTTTTTGCTTGAGTAATTTCTTGAATGGATATGACTTACTTTTTCTTGAGTAAAAATGTGTTGAAGTAAGAGTACTCTTACGTGAATGCAATTTTTGCCTACTTCTTCTCATTATTATTATTATTAGTAGCTATATAAATAAAATTATTATTGTGTTACTTTACAAAACTGCAGTTCTAAGTAGGCAATAATAACCACACAATAATAATAATAATAATAATAATAATAATAATAATAATAATAATCATAATAATAATCATAATAATATTTACATTAAAACTACATTTCCTAGCATGCTTAGTGGAAGGTCCTGAATCACAGTCACACTAGCGGAACTTTGTAGTCCTTTGTCGACGTCGCAACAATAAAATTAACCTCGAACTGAACTACATTACCCATAGTGCGTAGCTTCAGCACATTCAGTACATTCTGCTTATCCGGGGATGTCGCACCGCTGCTATTTTCTCCCTACAGTCCCTCTCACTATCAGCCCACAGCTCAAGCGGACTGACACGGGTCTCTGGCTGGAAACAGACCGAGAATAGGACGCCAACCGGAGGCCAAGAAGAAAAAAAACATGGCCGAACTCGGCGCGGGGAGCCTGCCGTTGGGAGAACCAGCTTTTAGCTACCAGCAGGAACAGGAGCTGAACGAGCGGCTGAAGCGGCTCTACCCGGCTGTGAACGAGGAAGAGACCCCTTTACCCCGATCCTGGAGCCCCAAGGATAAATACAGCTACATCGGGCTGTCACAGAACAACCTGCGGGTTCACTACAAAGGTTAGAGGGCTGCCTCATCCCGGATGGGTCTGACAGTTACAGCGGAGAGAGGTCTCAGCTGTAATCGGTCACTGTGTTGTTGCGGAGGGGACTCAGAAACACACACACACACACACACACACTGTATGCGATTATGGTGACTATATATGTGTGTGTGTAGTCCTGGTAAATCTAGCCTGAGCTGCCTCTTCTGTCCTTGCTTTGTTACTCAAACGAGCACAGGAATTCCCAAACGGGTGACAGCGAACTCGCTAACCCTGACAGTTGGTTTTATGAGCAACCAGATGAAATTAACCCTCAGTACCACGTCATTCTTTGTTTATTTACCGTTCCCACTGCTGGAAACTGGCTGGCCATCTCACTGTGAGGAGTCACTCTTACAGAAGCATAACAAATGCTAGCACAAAGCAGCCTGTTAGTGCAGTGGTGTAGCAGCCCTGTGGCTAACAGCCCCTGCCTGTTCTTTCTGGGTGTTATTCCTCTGAAAACAGAGCAGCTACAGGATGAAAACAAGCCAAACTTGTTGTCAGGCTCTAACAATGCGGCTCAGAGCTGCTTGGGTTTTAAACAAACAAAGCCGTTAAATAAACATTAAAGATAATGGCATTGTTGCGTTTTCTCGCGTGATTTCGTTCTGGAAGTGTTTTCCAGAAGTCTTGGCCTGGAATAAAGCTTTGCTGCTCCATGAAAACAGCCTCCAACTGTGGCAGAGAGGAGGCCTCTGCGCAGCACACCAGGCCAAGTGTACCGATCATGTGTGTGGACAGCAGTCTGGAATTTTTAACAATAACACAGACTAAACGGTCCAGAAAACCCGTCACAGGTCTCCACAAGCTGTCATCTGTATCCTAAATTAAAACAAGATGACGTCTGTATTCTGTCCCCTTTGAATGAAAAGGGGTGCACTTTTTTGTCAACATGCTTACAGTACTTTGAAAAAGTTCCCTCATTACAGCTTTTTGCATGGATGGAGCTAAATTGATGCCATTAAGTCTAGGGGAAAAAATGTAAAAAATTATATATAGTTTAAGATTTTTCATTGTTCCAGCTTCTGGACTTGTTTGCCGTGCGCTAAACTTTGTTGTTATTCCACTAATGTTGAAAAAATAAAATTTTGAAATTCCGGTGTTTCCGTTAAATGAGAATCACAATTAAAATCACATGTGAACATATTTGTTCACGAGATAACTCATTTAAAAACATACCTCAGCATCATCCTCCTACCACTTCCTGTTGTCTGTTTCATCTTTTCCACCAGTAGTAACATCTGATTAATGATCACGATTTGTGTGATGAGACAGTGTTTCCGTTACATTTTTGTGAAATGTGTTTATTTTGATACAACCGAAAACCACCTCATCCTACCAGAATGTATCAAAACTTGTGTCTTTTCAAAATTGGCGTGGTGCCATTAAGCAAATGTATTTTTGTTGTTCCAGTTTGTGCAATTTTACAGTTGGTGAAAATGCAGCTAGTGGAAACTGGAAATGTCTTGAAAAGGTTCTCAATATTCGATCGGGAATATTTTGCTGTAGTTCCACAACACTCTGTGGTCTGAGGGCCCAAGCCATACATACCGGGCTGAAATTTTATGAAATTTAAAAATGATTTTGAACTTTTTGTATTTTAAAGGTTGAAATCTTTTTTTTTTTTCTTTGGTGTTGACATTTAACTATCATCCAAAATTGTGATTTATCACAGTTAAATCATGGCTGATAACATCTGTGTTCACAACTTTGGAAGGCATTTAAATGAATCCTATCACCAGCCAATCACAAAAACATTGTTTTTGTCCAATCAGATTGGAAAAGCTCCAATCACAACCAGGAAATCAAAATACAGCAGCAAGTGGCAAAAATTATAAAAACAAAATAGTAGGATTTTAGAAAAACACAGTAGATCATAGCATACTTGAATTTTACTGCTTAAGAATATATAGCTACATTTACAAATTGTGCTTATTTTGTGCATTTCTTGAGGTAATGTGTCCCGTTGAAAAATATTTAATAGTTTCTAAGTGGATTTTTTGAGGTAGAGAGTCAAAATGACTCAAAAGCTCCGGTTTGGTTCTGGACAAAAGTTGCAACTTTGTTACATTTTAAGCTGCTGCGGTTTTCTATCACACTGCATTGTGTCAAACAAACCAAACCCTTTTAAAACACTGTTCCCCTCCTCTCCTGTGGGGGCGCTGCACCAAGAACCACTGAAGGAAAAGACAAAAACAGTAAGCACAACTTCCTTCTTCAGCAACTGCAAATGTGAGATTTTAGCGGTGCAATTTTTCTCTTTTGTCTTTGGTAAAAGACCACAAGCCATTTCGCCTAGGTGGCTAGGCTAGTGTGTTTGTTTTGTTTGTATTTACCCAGAATGCCCTGTGCTGTAGTCCACTTCCTGCTTTTGGCACTGCCGCTTGTCCGCTTGGTGTTCAGATATGTATTCAAACCGCAACAGAGTTGGCTGTTTTGGTTTGGTGACACATTCACACCTCCCCAAACGAAGCAGACTTTCTACGTAAACTAACTTTAGTTTGGTGAAATTCAGTCATTTATATATTCCATTACCCAAATCAGGCCATTCCTTTGGAGGCATCAGTTTGTTTTGTCTGTGGGCGTACCTTAGAAAAAAAATTTGAGTCCTTCTTATTGTAAAATATAGACTGACTCTAAGATTTTGTAGCTTAGTGAGAACAAATATTATAATTTTTTTTTGTATTAATAAAAAGTAATTCTGACATACAGCTTCCGACAGTTCTGTTGATCCTGGTTGCTCTTTGCAGAGGTCAAGAGAATATATATCTAACCTGCTTCCAAAAGCTTTTCTGAGAAATATCAGCTGTTGAAATGAAGAATTTCCCCGGCAGATGGCCGGATAGAGCCCTCTGATCAATTAATGAATAATTAATGGGCCCACTGCTGATTAAGTGAATAGATTGTGGTGAATCACCTTGTATTTTCATAGGCTATAATGTGTCCTGAAGTATGTGCACATGTCAAAGGGATATGTGGTTAAAGATAAATCATGCCACTTCATATTGTATGTAGGCCATTGAGTCTTTTTGTCTGCGAGGAGTGTAGAGATTAGGTGACACTGCACATTTGTTAATGGATGACACATAAATGAGTCTTTTTCTGGACTGCAGGATATTTTTTCTCCGCCTGGTTCCTCCAGCTCCTGCTCTGTTACCTCACCCTGGTGGTTTGGATGCTATTTTGACCGGTGTGCCAATTTTCTCCCGTCAAGGCCACACAAACTCTCTACCTAGACTCACTGTGCACAAGCATTCATGTTCAGTGGAAAGTCAAGAAGGATGCAACAATGTCTTAAAAACCAGTAAATATAACAAAAAACAGACCTTTACTGTATGTTGGTGCTTAGCCACTCCGTGGTTAAGCAGCAGCATTCTGGATCAGCTGCAGCTGTCTGACATTTTAGGCAGACCTGTCAAGACACTGTTGCAGTAATCAGTGTAACAGTCTTGTAATCCTGGAAATGTTCTTCAGGTGATAGAAGGCCGACTTTGTAACTGTCTTTATGTGTCTCTGAATTCTCAAACCCAAATTTCAGGTCGTTGTGTCGCGACAGGACTACTTGATGTCGTATTCTCGTATATGTATTTTGTTTTTGTGTCTTGGGACTTTTCTGTCCCCTTGAGCGCTACCCTCAACTAGTGGTTGAGGCTAAGAATATTAATTAGCTGCTAATTCACTGTTGCTAGCTTTCTTGCATGTGCTATGAGTAAATGCAAATCTATTGCTACTGGCTCACTTCTCTTGACAATCCACTAGATGCTAGGTGCATTCTGGGTAGAAGAGAAAACCCTTTAAACTTGGCACTATGGATGTTAAGGCCAAATACATGATCGCTATACTGTTTTTTTGTCTTAAATTTCATTCAAGGTGGCAATAAAATGATCTGAACATGTCTCAATTTTGACTTTATGAAACTTGCAGATACGTTGACGCAAATATGGCATCCAATCAACAATAAAGGTGTTGCAACGGCCCAGTCAAAGTCTGGATCTCGGCACTGGAACTTTCGAGAGCTGATTGATGATTGATAACTTCAGACAGAAAATGCTCCTTCTGATGGATAAATAAATAATTACACAGGCATTGTGGTTCATCTCTTTAGGTTGAAATATTATTCTGATTTCATAATACAAAAATTACACAGCCAAGAACCACAAACGCCTCATAAAATCTTCCCTTCTTATGTTTCATTCTGTTGACCTTCTGTATCAGGGATGAAATGAGAGTTGGCAGATTGCTGCAGGTTGCAGCAGTCAGTAGGGGTTGGAAAAAGCTTGTGGCAGCAGTTGTGTTGCAATCTGCTGCTGCGTATTTACAGCATTGAGCATCATCACCCTAATGCAGCTTCTTTTTTACTTGGCCTAGTAACTTAGTGGGTCCCCAGAGCTCAAGACCCATTAAACAGGATAAAGATGAGATGAACATAGTGGGAAGTTATCCTGGAGCGTCTGAACATCCCTGATAATGACGCTGATGATCTATGGTTTGGTTCACATGATGATGGTTCAAGCAAGAACACATGAGTGAAATTTAGCCTCTGCTAACCCAGTTTTTTTTTTTTTGGACTGCAACTATTTAACTCCTCACATCCATCCATTACTTGAAGTCTAGATCTGCTGGCTGATTCACACAATGTCCCCAAAAGGAAAACAGTTCACCCTTATCAACAATCTGGGAATCTGGGAAAAGTTGTTGGCATGTTATTCTCACTGTAAGAGATAAAACAAACAAGTTAAATGGCTGCATTATAATTCTGCACATTAATAGCTGATCAATAATTGTCTTCTTGGTGAGAAATGACAAATTTACCCTGTTGAGGGCAATATACTGTGTTGTAACATGTTATGTCATGTTATGGTTGAATTTAGCATGTTAGCATTAGCTTCTGTGAAGCACCATGTTGGTATTGCACTTTAACGTTATCAGATCTAATGTTTGATGAGTTTGTTAGTTAACAGCTTGCACCACTGCATTATGGCCTCTATGGCAAAACGTTTGGACACCCCTTCTCTATGGGAATCACCTGATTGGACCTAAAAGAAAATATGATTTCTTTTCATAAAAAGAAAATCGTATATCAAACTGGGATATATTTTGGTGTTGTTCATGGAGTCAGCTAAAACAAATAGGACCAGCTTAAAACTTTAAACGCAACCTTGTGTCTCCTCTGACGCCTTCATTAGGACGCTGTTCGCTCCTCTGCTGCTCAGGCAGAGGGCAACACTCCATCATGTTGTACGTTTCCTTATTGAGCTGATAGATTTTGCTCTTTCACCCAGCTGGTAGCCAAAGATAGAACCTCAGCCGTGAACACAGATATTCTAGTAAGCATAGTGTTGTTTCAGAGTTTAACCTCTTGAACTCTGACCTTTGGTGAAAGGACGGATGTTTCTGATGCACCTAGTGTTTGTTGTAGTTTTTCTCCAACTTAATGGGCTCCGGTAGCAGCGAGGGAGCTCATTATTTCACAGTTTGACTACTCATCACGTTTTCCAGCATCTGAATTTTAAAAAACAAACTTTGGCATTTTGTTTTATCCGAGCTGCTGTGACAAGATTCCTATAAATAGATAAAATGGATATTGGTGCAAATATAGGATTGGACAATCATCGGCTAACACAAAACGTGAACATGCCTGAGCATGCTGCTCACATGCACAGGCATGATCTAATAACACACTTTAGTTTAAGAGGTCATGGATCAAAAGATTTAACACATTTACAGTTTAAACATTTTTTATTATTTGCATATTATGCATATTAAATTCTTGACACATTGATGCTTTTTTACATTATTTAAAATATTTTTTACAGTGTAAATTATTTCCTTTTAAACCATTGGTACAAAAAATTGTAGTTATTCCTCATTTATTTACGTCTTCCTTCAATTGAGCCAGACTTTATTATAATAATTTGTTTGTCTTGATTAATTGTTGTGGAAGTCCTGAAACATGTTAAAAAAAACATCATGTCTGACTGTCAGCTTTAGCTCAGGTGTAAATAGAAGCATTATTATTAAAGCTAAGGCAGAACATTTTTATATAAACAGAATGAGACTTATTTTTCCCCTGCTTATTAATTTTATTGTGAATAATCATTTTTTTTTTGCCTTCAAAAAAGTGTTTCTGCGTATCGCTAATAATTGTTTTTGTGTTTTGCAGGCCATGGAAAGAACCATAAGGATGCAGCGTCAGTGCGAGCCACTCACCCGATCCCTGCCGCCTGTGGGATTTACTACTTCGAAGTGAAGATTGTCAGTAAAGGTCGAGACGGGTAAGAAAAAATAAACAAACTTCTATTCTGAGTTTCCACTGGATGGTTCCTGTTGTGGAGGAATTTTTACAGACCAAATAAAGATGGTGGTCGTCTTCACGTTATCTCATATGTTGATGAGTATATTAATCAATACTACAGTTGGTTTTAATCAAAGGCAGGGTAAGGGAGAAGCTTGGTCGTGTGACAGCGAGAGAAGCAATCACAGTGTTGGTTTATTTACGATTATCAAAACATTATTAAAATATTAGTGTCAGTAAATATTGGTAAACTGCCATAAAAGCTAAATTAAGATTGGACATTGATATCGGCCTGAATTTTTAGATCGGTGCATCTTTAGTTTTTACACTTCAACTCTGCTTTTACATCCACTGCTGATGCTGTGATTGCTGAGTGTTTGTTCACAAATATCTCCTCCAATTATTTTTTTATGAAAGAATATCAGGGCCACAATAAGAAAATAATTAAATTAAGAGAATAAGTTTATAAAATTCTGAGAAAAAGTAATAATATTGCAAGAAAAACGTTGTGCGAGAATGAAGTTATAATATTATAAGAATAAAGTCATGAAATAGTAAGTCAAAATAATATGAGAATTAAATTGCAATACTTGAATAAACTCATAAAACCAGAGTAAAGTTGAAATAACACAAGAATAAAATTGTAATGGTATGAAAAAAAGGCAGAATATGACGAGAATAAACTCATATTACAAGAAACAAGTCGTAACAATGCAAGAAAGAAGTTGACAGGAGAAAAAGTGGTTATACCAAGAAAAAAAGGTCGCATAATATGATAAAAAAGTTGTAATAATATGAGAAAAAAGTTGTAATACGATAAAAAAAAATTTTTACGGCTATATTCTCGTAATTTAAAAAAAGATTTTAGTCTAGATGGAACTATACACCAAATTTCTTTTCCAGCTTTAAAACAGCAGCAACAACAGAAAAACCAAGTCCCTGCAGTTTGGTAGGTTCGTTGTTGCTGTTTTAGCAGAAATTTAAACTTTACATCATCTACAGTTGAAGCAAAAATAGGACAACCCAAAAGTTGGCAGATTTAGCCGTAATCTCTTCCTCATCAAATCCGACGGGACAAATCTGTCACTGGAGAGTCCATGTTAACTAAAAATCCAAAGCTTCTTCCCAACAGAACCAGAATCACCATAATGTGGAGGCTGACCCAGTTATGAACGGAGAGTAACGCACATCTGGGTCAGCTGGGCAGGAGACCGGTCTACGCTGCAGACACATAATGAAATATTTAAGATTTGTGGGTTTTAGGCCTGTTGCTCTTTCCAAAAAGGAAAAACTTTTGCCTTTTTGTAAAAGTAATCCGTATCTCGTCGAACTATTCAAATAGTGATGAAGACATCGGTACAGAATGTATCAGTGTTTTTGTTTTTAAATTTTATTTGTTTTTATTCCCTATGTTTGCATAATCAGACATTTTCTCACCTTGAATTTCAGTTTTCAGTTTTTAAAGTTAAAGACTGAAGGGATGCAATAAAATTTTTACTCAAGTTTAATGCTGCATATGTAATTAATCAACATTTTAATCAACAAAATAAGCGTTTTTTTTACATTTAAAAACCCTTTTTGCTTCTAAATTATTGAATAAATTAGGAAATGAGTTGAACGACATACATATTTGTTTATTCTGTTGTTCAGGTTTTTCAATCATCGTCATTGATGTGTTTTTGGGCAGCACCTATATTGCCCCCCTACAACAGAGTATTAGAGCTGGCCCTAATTTATTATTAAAATAAATAGTCATATTCAGATGAAAAAGTGTTATTATATATATGAGTAAAGCCTTAATAATTCAAGAGAAAAGTTGTACAATAAAAGAAACATTATGAAAATAAGCTTATAATGTGACATTAAAGTAGTATTATGAGAATAAAGTAGTAATAATATGAGGATAAAGTCATAATATTAGGAGAATAAAGTAGTAATTTTATGATACCTCTGACACAAAAAACCTGTTATCTGTAAATGAAATATTATCTCTGGTAACATTTTTCCTTTATTCTAAAAATATTTAGATTTTTATTTTCATGGTATTGTTACTTTATCTGTGCAATAAAAAACTATTTCTACAGCTGCTTGTGTTAAATAAGAAGTCATCACAGAGCTAATACTCTGTGTAGAGATTGTTGAATTTACAACAACATGGATTTTGACTTTTATCTGAAGTTTATCTGAGGTCATCCTCCACCCTCCTCTGGCTCTGCAGATTCATTGACTGAGCTGCAGAACAAACCTTCTTCTTCATGCAGATATTTATCTCAGGAAGTGATGACCAGAAGCAACGCAGTCTGTGACTGGTTTCACTGAGCAAAGAGCTTTCCCCAGGTCCAACAGCCCACTTTTAGAGCTGCGAGTGCCGCCACTTTTCATGTTCGTTGTCTCCCATGGAGGCAAATATGAGCAGTCCAAAGACGTCACTGTTCAACAATCCTGCGGAATCTTTTCTGAAATGTTTCCCGGTTAAAATGCGGCAGGAACAAGCTGCTCTGGGTCTGTAGGCTGATGAATTAGTAAAATCCTTCTTCCTGTTTTTAGGTACATGGGCATCGGCCTGTCTGCACAGGGAGTCAACATGAACAGACTGCCTGGTGAGTAACTCCTGAATTATGATCATTAGTCCTGTCACAATAAGCAATAAATAAATTAATTTCATGGAAAATTAAAACAAACTCAAAGATTTCCAGTTGCATGATTTATCGTTTTTTCTTTCTCTTTTTCTACCAAAACTGGTAATTTTGTTTCCATAGGCTTCGTTACTAGTTTTATTTGTTGTTTCTGTTATTTTGTTTATTTGTTTTGGATATTTAAAATGTCTTCCAGTTCCAGTGGGAAATGTTTGTTAGAATATAAAGTTTATTGATCTTTGATAATGTCTTCTTTCATTATTATGCCACTATATTACTTGAAAATGATCTCAAAAAGACAATATTACTATTTATCACAATAACTTCTGGGACAATTTATCGTCCAACGTAATTTATTATCATAACAGGCCTAGTTAGAACAAATGTATTGATGAAAAATAAATCCGAAGGTTATGTTCCACAAACTTGCTTCATGATTTCATAATCTCATTGTCTCAGCATATTATGGGCTCTCTGGGTCTGAGCCAGGATTTCAGCCACTTTGGCAAGAAAAACATCCTCTGCTTTTGTTCCTTTCTGCTCCCTCACATTACGCCACAATTACAAACAGAGTTTGTCTCTGAAATCTTTTAATTACTTATTGGGTTGTGACTTCATCAGCTCAGCTTACAATTGATCATTGTAGTCCGGACTTGTGGCGAACTCTGGGAATGTTTTGAGCTAAAATAAAACAGTTTTCTTCAGAGATGTAGCAGAACCTATAAAATGTATAGAAAAGAACAAAAAGAAAACCACTTAGAAGATCAAATTCTGGATGGCTCTGAAAATTAGACGTCAGCTGTGGATAAAGTGGTTTAACAGCGACGGAGAGAACATGTCGGGGCAAGTCACCATCGGCAGAGGTCACATGGATGATGTGGACTCCAGTTCATAGTGTGACTTCAAACCAGTCTGATTATACACAAACTTTTCCTCTAACTGCTTGGAAAATTTTACTTTTGGTAGAAATTACTTTTAAAGCCCAAATGTGAGCAACCGGTCAGTCAAATAAATTAGTTTAGTGAAGTCAGTAAAGTCAGAAAGGGACTAAATTAAATAAATACATTATTAAATTGTTAATTAAATGCACCATAAAATAAATGTTTAATTAAATGTTTAAATAATTTATTTAAGCAGGATTTTTAAAGCTTGAGGATCAGTGTAAGCCCTGTCCTTCGACTTTGTGAGTTTGAGAGATAAAATAATTTCATGGTGATGCTGCAGGTATGGAGGGCCAAAAGGGACAACACTTGATATATTGTTATAAAATCCACCCATCCATCCATTTTCTGTTCACCCTTCTTCTTAACGGGGTCGGGAGTTGCCGATGCGTTCCGGGCGAGAGGCGGGGTCACCCTGGACAGGTCGCCAGTCTGTCGCAGGGCAACACAGAAACAGACAGGACAAACAACCATACACACACACACTCGCACCTTGGGAGAATTTGGAAAGACCAATTAACCTGACAGTCATGTTTTTGGACTGTGGGAGGAAGCCGGAGAACCCGGAGAGAACCCATGCATGCACAGGGAGAACATGCAAACTCCGCGCAGAAAGACCCCGGGCTGGAATCGAACCCAGGACCTTCTTACTGCAAGGCAACAGTGCTACTGCTGTTATAAAATCATTAATTAATTAAATGTACCATGAAATAAATAAATGCTTAAATAATTTATTTAGACATGATTTTCAAAGAATTGAGACTAAATTAGTGGAGTTCAACAGATCAATGTTAGCCCCGCCCCTCGACTGTGATTGGTGGATTTGACAAATCAAATTATTTCCTGGTGACGCTGCAGTCATGGAGGGGATCAAAATGGAGGGATCAAATTAACCAACAACATAATTGTAGTTAATTAACTAATTAATTGATTGTACCATAAGATAAATGAGCATTTAATTAGTTCAATAATTTATTTAAGCATGATTTTCAGAGAATAGAAACTAACTGGATCCAGTTTTGGCCCCAGTCTTCGACTTTTATGTTTCAGTTTGACAGATAAAATTATTTCACAGTGATGAAATATGTATTTAGGCCCAAAAGGGACAAAATTAATCAAATAATTAAGTATATTTACACATAATTAAATTTACTACAAAATAACGACTATGAAAAATGTGCTTTGTTTATCAAACTGACTCAACAACAAGAGGTGACAAACTCTAGAAGAAAAAAACTAGATTTGCTTAGTTTCTTCTTCCATGCAGTTGATTTTATTAAACGCATCATAAACCATGACGATAAACATCTGAGGGGAAAAATGTCCTCCAAATAAATCTGATCGGTTTGATCTACGAATGCCGTTTGTTTCCCACCGCTGACCTCTGTGTGTGATCCTGCTGTGGAGGCCTGCCCATTTCATTAGCATGTTGGAGCAGTGAGCCTGGCTTTAGAGGCAATATCCCTGTCAGCAGATTAATCTAATACCTCACACACACACACACAGACACACAGACAGTCAGTGGTGTATTCACATTAGGACACACATGGGGAGACGAAGGACAATATGTACCCAAGCTTAAAGGAAAACACCGCTGCACAATGGGGATGTGAACACAAACAGATTAAAACTTCACTGCATTTTCACAGGTTTATATTTGCACATATTCAAGCTAAAATCTGTCCTGTCCAGTGACCTACTTTCCCTAACCCTGCTTCGCTTTTTGTCAACAACGCGCCCACAGCAGCTGAGGTGGAGCGCCGACCGCTCCGCCGATGGCTTTGAGCTGGAGTTCGCTCAGGAGGAAGGAGAATTCCTGCAAAACTCGATTTGGAGCCAAACTTTATGCAGAGAGTTTGCCTGATGTGTTGGCAAACTGAATAGTTTCCTTGTGCTGCGCAGAAATCAGACCCGCTTGTCCCCCCAATAACAAACCAGTCTGAGTGTTTCATCACACTAATCTGGATAAAAATAACTTTCTGGTTTAACTAAAACAAGTTTAATTTCAGGTGGAGGTGCGTTGGTATTATTTATTCATTCAGCCATCAACTATTCTTGGTACTTTAAAAATGCAGCATTTTTCAGAATTGTGGGAATATTTTACTGACTTGTGGCTCAACAATTCAATTCAAAATTGATTTTTGAAACAAAGAGAGGAAGAAAGAGACTTTTAACACTTATTTTTCAAGCATGTATTTTGATTAATTGTTCATTTTGACAAGTTATCGATTAATCGCATAAAAAAATTCTGTAGATTAGTCATTAAACTTCTTAAGCCTTTTTTTGTACAAAAGTAGGAATACATTAAAAAATGGAAAAGAAAAACTGTCAGGTTATTCATCACTGAACAAAACTGAAAATCAGATTGTACTCGATTTTTAATCATCAAAGTGAACACTGTGTTAACTTCTCCCCCGGCAACATTGTTTATCTTACTTTTCCTGCTTATCTGAAGAAAAGATTTTGCTTTCCTATCAAAAAATTTAACTATTTCCACTTTGCAGATTCTTTTTTTTGTCTAGCCTGCATCAAATATAAAAGCCACTTCAGCCCAGTTTTAAAAAACATCAAACAAAATAAACAATGACGAAAGTTGCTTACATTCAAGAAACAAATGAAAAGTTGTTTCTATTTCCTGACAAAAGGACATAATTCAGTTGCATCTTTTTAAATCATGGAAACAAAACTGTTAACACCCACTCTTTCCAAACAGCATGTATCCTTCCACTAAACTTTCCCTTATTCAACCCTTGAACAGATATTTTATACAATATTTACAATTCAACATATAAAAATCTAAATTTTAAGTAAAGAAAGAGAAAAAAGAGTGCAAACAGATTAAAACAGATTAAAGTGGAAAAAAGAGTGGAAAAGAACAAGAGCAAAAAATAGATAAAAGGTAGTATTAAAAAGAAGAGATCAAAAGAAGAGAGATCAAAAGGAATAAAAAAGATCCAAGGAAAGAAACAAAAAGCTGAAAATTAGAAGAGTGAAAAGCAAGAATGAGAAAAAAAAAGGAAAAATGTAAAAAAATCACCAGCAAAAGCGCAAATGAGAGCAAAAAAGAACAAAAGAGTGAAAAACAATAAAAACTAGTTTCACTCTTTCTGTTTTCAAGTTTATTTCAATTAATTTGTACAAGAGATAATATTTACAAAAACAGGAGTGGAAAAAAGCATCTAACCAGTGATGACCTGAAAGCTTTCTCCTGGTTCTGGTTCTGGTTCTGGTTCTGAGTTCTGGTTCTTGTTCTTGTTCTGGTTCTTAGTTCAGGTTCTGGTTCATGTTATTTCTGTCTTCAGCGACTCACCAGTTTTTTTCCCGGCCCCCTGCTGGCCATCCAGTGAACTACAGGCTGGTAGAGGGAGTTTATGTGAAATTTCAGCACCAATTTGATAAAAATCTGAGTTGATGAGTAACCGCCTCCTCACTCCTTCCTCCTCACTCCTCTGCCTCCTCTTCCTCCTGCTGTTGGGCTCCAAAGTGTAAAATCTGATCCTCGTCTTCCTCCTCTTCTTCAGGATGGGACAAGCACTCGTACGGTTACCACGGCGACGACGGCCACTCGTTCTGCTCCTCTGGGACGGGCCAGCCATACGGGCCGACGTTCACCACAGGCGACGTGATTGGCTGCTGCGTCAACCTCATCAACAACACCTGCTTCTACACCAAGAACGGCATCAGCCTAGGTTTGTCGCTCTCTTGGCGGCGGGGCGTGGCGGCGCGGTGCCGTGTCCGAGTTTCTCACCGATTCCTCTGCTTTGTTCCCGCAGGTGTTGCCTTCACGGACCTTCCTGTGAGTATCACAACCAATCAGCACCCGCCGGGCTCTTCTTCTCTGGTTTGATGTTGCAGGAGTTTACTGTGAATATGAATGCAAGATTCCTAACAGCTGGAGAAATACGGAAAAGATTTCCAGATCTGGATTTCACTCCTTCAGTTTCTTTGTTTCAGTCTCTCTCTTTTTTCTCCTCTTTCTTTTGCTTTTTCATTTGCAGTTTTACTCTTTCTTGTACTTTTATTTGGCTTTTTTTCTTTCGCTTTTTCATTTTTTCATTCACATTTTCCTCTTTTGTTCTTTTGCTTTGTTTTAGTTTTCTTTCTGTCTTTCTTTTGAATTTCTTTCACTCTTGCTCTCTTTTCTTCTGCTGTTTCTCTTTGACGTTTTCCTCTTTTTCTTACTTTCTTTTTTCTTTTGTTACTTAAAACTGATGCTTTTTCTTTCACTTTTTCTTTTGCTCTTTCATTCTTAGGTTCTTTTAGTTTCTTTCTTCTTTCCATTATTTTGCTTTTGATTTCTTTCTCTACCCGTTTTCTTTCTTCTTTTGCTTTGTTTATCTCTTTCACTCTTTGGTTCTCTCTTTTTTATTAATTCTTCTTTCTTTTTCTCTTTTTTTGCTCTCTTTAAATCTTTCTGTCATATTATCTTTCTTTCTTTCCTCAGCAGCAAAGCTAAATCTGATGGTAGAGGTGCAGAAACCTCCCATATGCTACATGATAGCGCAGATGCTATCCGTGTTGCAGTAGTTTTGTGGTTGATGGAGAAAAGTTTCAGTGAAAAGAGGATTTATTCAGCGTTTTGGGATTATGTCAGTCATCTTTGGGATTCAGTGAAGATTTGCTGCTAGAAAAGATCTGCTGTTGTGTTTGCTGAAACAACAGAGCTATTAAATAGGGAAAATCTCAGCATCGTAAGGCAGTTTGGTATTTTATTTATCTGATGAAGTCTGATTGTTGTCTGAATCTCTCCCAGCCCAACCTGTATCCCACCGTGGGGCTCCAGACGCCCGGCGAGATCGTCGACGCCAACTTTGGCCAGCAGCCGTTCGTCTTCGACATCGAGGACTACATGAGTGAGTGGCGGGCGAAGATCCACGGGATGATCACCAGCTTCCCGATCGGCGAGCGGCTGGGGGAGTGGCAGGCCGTCCTGCAGAAGTAAGAAAATCACCTAAAATTAGTTTAATCCTGTTTGTTTGGACGGGTTGCAATTTGATGTCCCTGGTGGAGGGTAAAAAACTGCTAGCCAACGATGACTAGCTTTGTTGTTTAGCGTTTTCGTGTTAGCAGACATTGGTGCTCTGTTTTGTAAACCGAAGTGTATTTTCCTCTGCTGTGTTCAGCATGGTGTCCAGCTACCTGGTGCATCATGGGTATTGTGCGACTGCAACAGCGTTTGCTAGAGCCACAGAGACCACGATACAGGAGGACCAGACATCTATAAAGAACAGGCAGAGTGAGTGAATGGTCCAGCATGAGCCTCCATCTTGGTTCCTGTGTGAACATCAGCTCTGTTCTGCAGGAATACAGAAGCTGGTTCTGGCGGGTCGGGTCGGCGAAGCCATCGACGCCACCCAGCAGCTCTACCCGGGTCTGCTGGAACGCAACCCCAACCTGCTCTTCATGTTGAAGTAAGTCCGCTCCCAGCTGCAGCTGCGGCAGGAAAAAAAATCTGATTTCTGATTTTAATCGCTTTTTTTTTTATTCACTTTCTTTTGAAAAAAGAAATTACAAATGACAGAAAATCTTTTCCAAAAGTTCCCTTTATTCCACTTATCCCTTGTATAAGATTAGAGCTTTATTCTCGTATTATTTTAACTTTATTGTCCTACGACTGTATTCCTCTTACACTATTACTCTATTATCGTAATAAAGTAATTACGTAAATAGTTTACTATTATTCCATCGTAGCATTGACCTGAATTCAAAGTTCAGACAAACGAAGCAGTAAAACAAGATGGCTGCTCTGAGTGTAGTGACATCACTCTGAACTTTAGAAATCCAAGGAATGCATTGGTGAAACCCCCCGCCCCCAGATTTTTCATGAATTAAATCTTCATAAACCAAAAATTAGAGTAATCAATAATATCAATTTATAAAATCCCAGTACAACCAGTAACCCCAGTTCACGCTGCCCTGCAGGTGTCGGCAGTTCGTGGAAATGGTGAACGGGACGGACAGCGAGGTTCGCTGCCTGACGGTTCGCTCCCCAAAATCCCAGGACAGTTACCCCGGCTCCCCCAACCTCAGCCCGCGGCATGCCGCCAGCGGCACGCACGTCCACAGTGGGGGTACGAAAATACACACATTCACACACACACACACACACACGTGCACTCACGGGGCTCTGAGAGAACCAGGTGTGTGTTTCTGCATCCCAACAGGAGCAGAAAGCCCCACCTGCAGTAACGGCGTCGCCCCGCCCAACAAGGCGAAGGTTCATGGCGGCAGCAGCATCAAATACCCGAGCGCCTCGTCCTCCACCTCCTCATCCAGTTCCTCCTCCCCGTCCTCCATAAACTACTCCGAGTCCAACTCCTCCGACTCCACCAAGAGCCAGCCGCACAGCGCCAACAGCAACCAGGAAACCAGGTAGGAGGACGTTTAAAACGCCTATGGACATAAAATGTCACATTTTTGATTCTTATTCAGATTTCAAAAATTTTTTCCCAACAAAAACTTTTGGAGACGACACCTGCATGATGTTTGACGTCTCAACTTCTTCAAATCCAACAAAATTGTTGTCAAATGTTTGTGCTACATTTGTGCAGCAAAAATGTTTGTTTGTGCCGCTGATTTTAAATATATTAGTAAATATTTTATGAAAGGTCTTCAAATCAGACAAAACTGGGGCTAATCCACTTGGCTGCGTTTATGCATCAACATTTTTTCTTTGTGCTGCTTTTCCTTTGTAGATGTTAATGAAAGTTTAAAGGTCAAAATGTCCATCAACGCCAAGCCCACATTATTGAACTCAGACAAAATTGGTGTCAAATATTTGTGCTGCGTTTGTGTAAAAACTGTTAGTTCCACTGTCAGATTATTTCACTTATAACAATTTTTCCCATGTTCTAAATGAGATAATCTACCAGTGGAACTAGAACTTTTTCATCAATATTAAGGAATTATTGACTCACAACAAGCTCCTGGTTCTTGCTGTAAAGTTACTTCTAAGTTAGTTTTGTCTTATTTCAAGTTTACCAAGAGATTTTCATAGAAACTAGAGGAAAATAACTTGATCAGATTTTGTGTTTTTGTATGTTTCTTGCTGTTTGTCGTTTCATATTTTCATATTTGTGTCATATAAAACACTTTGAGTCGCTGAAGTGTTCTACACAAATAAACTTGACTTAAGAAATATAATTTAATAGCAACGTTTAATTTAAAAATTAAACATTGCTTTGTGAATCTAATCGAGTTACTTGCTACTCAAATGAGTCGTAGAGCCTTTTAATGGTTTACTGGAATCAATCTTCCAGTTAATTCTTGCCGTCTTTAACAAACTCGTCGTTTTAACCCCGGATTTGTTTGTGTTTGTGTCAGTGACAGCGAGATGGAGATCGAGGCGGAGCATTACACCAACGGCGTAGTGGACGGCTCATCGGCGCGGATCATGAACGGCACGTACCGACATGAAGAGATCCTGCAGCCCGACGACAACAGCATCTGCAACGGGGTCACAGGTCAAAAAACCAGACCTCCTCATGGCATCCTGGGTGTTTTTTGCAGCAGGCATTTGTAGTTCTTCAAGGCTGGAACAGTTTAAACAATTATCAACTTATTTAGTAATCCATTAATCGTTGACTGGAGTAGACAAACAAAAAAATCAGTAGTTAAACCCTTAATACTGCTGTTATATGTTGAATCATTCAAACCTAAACACCTAAGTTAAAATGATAGAAACTTGCTGTCATTGTTTTATTGGTTTTGTTTTGTTTTCACTGTAATATTTACAAAGTCTAACAATTTTGCCTTTTGTGGTTTGATCCATGAAGTGTCACCTCACTCTTTGATTGATTCAAATATAACAAATGAAAAACAAAAACAGTTAATCAAAATCAAGATTTATAGTAGAAATAATAAACTTAAAGTAAAAGGAACAATTAAAAATATTAAAAACTAATGAAAACTCTGCAGAATGTTTTTTTGTTTTAAATCTAATTGATCGATTATTTATGGGAGTAACTGATAAGTTAACGGATTACTGAAATCTTGCGTGTCGCCTGCAGACGAGGGCCGCAGGAGCAGCAAGCAGCTGTGTGGGGGGAACCAGGCGGCTACAGAGAGGATGATCCAGTTCGGACGGGAGCTGCAGGCGCTCAGCGAACAACTGTGCCACGACTACGGCACCAACACCACGCACAAGAAGATGTTACAGGTAACCTACCTGCAGAAACTACCATTTTTACTGACAAAAACAATATCACAACATATCCCACATTTTTTTTTTTTTTTTTTTTTTGAGTGTTTTTTTTAATTTTTTAACCTAAATTATCAAAAAATGATTTAGGCCAATATTTTAGGAAGGTGACAATATGTAACTTCACATTAGACAATTTTTTTTTTTACTTCACAAATAGTCGCTAGGGTAAAAAAAAATACATGTAAATATTTACAAAATAACAGAATATGTTTTGTGTATCACAGAAATGGTAAAATGGGTAAATACATATAAATAGGTTACCAAGTGTAAATAAAATACTTAAATACACAAATGAAACAAACTACTGTAGTTAAATAGAACATGTCTTCTTAGAGATGGGTGATACTGGCAAAAAATATCATCACAATATATGTTTTAAATACTGTACCCCAATAATAATATTCAATATTTTTTGCTTTTCTGAATATTTTATTTGACCAAACAAATATGTAACTTCAAAACAAAAGATTTTTTAGCTTGTCCCATCTTTTTAGCTTTCCTGTAACTTTTCCTTTCACTAGAATAAAACAAAAACATATATAAATATGTGCAAAATCACATTATAGGTTTATTCAACAGGTCTGCATTTAAATGTATGTATGGTTAAGTAAATGTATTTAAATACATTTGTCACTAATTAAATTTAAAGTCACACTAATTTTGGCCAACAAAAACAATTTAAATCAGTTACCATGTGTAAATAAAAACACTTACATACTGTACACAAATTAATCAAACTGCTGTCTTTTTAACATTTCTACAAAATGTTAAAAAGTGTTTCATTTTCATGTTTTTTGAAAACTCAAAGAAGTAAATTTGAAGGTTTTTTGAACAAGTTGATTAATGAAATGAGCTAAATAAAGTATAAACTGCTCAGTCATACAGGTTAATGTTCTGGAGTCGAACTGAACCAAGTGTCTCATTGGGGTGTAATGACTTGTTTTCACCACTAGAGGTCTCAGCTGACCCTGAAACAAAACGATAAAAACACCTAAAACATAAAAACATCTATTTTTTAAAATTCATATTACATCCTGCAACATAAACTACAACTGCTTTTTCATATTTTTTTTTATGGTGAAAAAAAATAATTAAATCAAATTCTGTCAACAAATTGTATAAAAGATGTGAATGGTGTAGGAAAATATTTTTTTCTCTTTATTTCTTAAATAGCTTTTTCTGTTGCTACAAAATGATTTAATATTCTGAAAGCAAAGTTATTGAGGTTCAGACGACAGAGAGGAAAGGAGAGAAAAACAACCGATAAATAAAAACGACACCAGATTTACTTCTAATAATAAAGTTAATCTAATAAAATTTTTCTTTAGTCTTTTTGATTAAATAAAACTTCTGATAAACAAACAAAAAAAAAAATCACTGTTTCCTCCTAGAGGTGTAGTTTGGAAATGCAACTCGAAGAAAAAAAATGTTTGACTTTAAAACCTTTCACGATGAGAGCTGATTGGCTGCTGGTCTAATTGAAGGAGCCAATCAGGAGAGAGGAGGCAAACATGTTGATTTAATGGGGAAATGGAACTGAATAAATCTGCTTGATGCCACCTGCAGACGAATTCAGCCGCTGTGATCGATCGCCCTCTCTTTCTCTCTCTCTGTGTGTGTGTGTGTGTGTGTGTGTGTGTGTGTGTGTGTGTGTGTGTGTGTGTGTGTGTGTGTGTGTGTGTGTGTGTAGGATGCGTTCAGCCTGCTGGCGTACTCGGACCCCTGGAACTGCCCGGTGGGCCAGCAGTTGGACCCCACGCAGAGAGAGTCGCTCTGCTCCGCTCTCAACAGCGCCATTCTGGGTAAACAATCAATTTAAATTCACAGCAGTTTGATTTTTATCAGCAGTTATGATGCAGCTGAATGTTTACTTTTCTTTTTTTCTTTAAATCAAATTTTTCTGAGTTTACTTTTATTTATTTTGCAATTTCTCAACATTTTAAATAAAATGTGTAAAGATAACTTTCATCCTTTTAATTGGATCTTCTTGGTTAAAATTAGAACAAAAGTGTAAAAGAAAAAGTTAATTTAATTTAAAAAAAGATAAACCTATTGTAAATATTTTTTCTTAAATTGTATTCAATTAGATTAACTGAAAATAAAATGAACCAATACTTTAAATAATAGTAATGTTAGTGCTTGTTTAGTTTTTTTATTGAAATATTATGAATTTATTGATTTGTTTTTATTTTAATTATGAATAACAATAACGCTAGTGATGGTGGTAGTTGTAATATTATTATTATTATTGTTGTTGTTACTGAATAATATTAAGTAAGAGTAACAAATATTTTTAGTCATATAGTAATTTAATATGAAATAAGTTTCATTTTATTAATATAAAATAACATCATAATATGCATTATTACTAACATTATAGCAATAATTATATATATTGTAAGAATAATTATTTTATTATAGTAATATAATTGTTATAATAAATTGTAGTAATAATAAAAATCATAGTAATAGTCAAGATAATATTAAAAATTGTTATTCACTTTTATTCATTATATTATCAATGATAATGATTACTTTCATTACTACTTCTGTGATATTTTGAGTTGTTTAGATATAAACACAAACATTAAGATTATATAAAATACATTTTCATTACTGCTTTTTATTTTAGTTTTCACTCTGTTATGTTTTCAGTCTACTTTTTTTTTGTTTTCTCTAATATTTTAATATTTGAAAGAAGAATTAAAACTTAAAAACAAAAACATTCAAAATCAAGATGCATGTAAAAATAAACTTAACTGTAAATTTTTAAGGCTGAATTTGAAAAGTTATAAATGTATCAAATAAGCAGACATTAAAAAATAAAATCTACTGTTTATTAACTTATTTTCAGTTTCTGACTGTAGCGGCTCAGAAAGCGTTTAAATAAACAAAACTTCCCGTCCAGAATCCCAGAACCTCCCCAAGCAGCCGCCGCTGATGCTGGCGCTGGGCCAGGCCACTGAGTGCGTCCAGCTCATGGCCCGGGTCCGGTCCGGTTCCTGCTCCTTCGCCAGGATAGACAACTTTTTGCACTAGCCCCGCGCCCCCGACCCGGTCAGGTGAGCAGAACCTTTAGACTCAAACCAACATAAAACCATGAAAATCTGACCTGGATCCGCTCCAGACCTCACCTGAACTTTACCTGGATCTGTTTGTCGTCAGGTAACTGCTGAGCAGCACTGAGATGTCCAGCTGGTCGTTGCCATGGCGACGAAGAGGCGAGCATGCATCTGATTGGATCAGAGAAGAGAAGGGAAGGAGGCTTCCTATTTAATTTAGTATTATCAGATTTAATAAATGTGTGACACTATTTAAATATTATTATTATTATTATTCAGTTTATTTAGCCTTTTTATTTGTTTTTGTTTTTTTAGTATTTTTGTCAGTTTGTTGTGCTCATCCTGGACAAACTAGTCATATTCCCCCCTTTTTTATTTTGTTATTATTATTGTTACTTTTATTTTTTTATTTTTTTTTGCTTTAATGGTTGGACTTCAATTTCTGTCTTCGGTTTTGTTGTTTCTGTTCTCCCGGACCTTTCTGAACCAGAACCAGAACCAGAACCAGAAATAATTCAATCCAAACCGGACGAGCTTTAAATGCTGAGCAACGTAGAAATGAGCTTTTAGTGATTTATTTCAAATTTGTTTTACAGCGATAATGTTTAGAAACATGAATTTAACAAAGTTTAAAAATGTTAATTAACATTGGGTGAAAATTATTTATACAGGCTTTAATTAACGAGTAAATCAGTAATTTCTTCTTTTTTAGCAACTCAAACCTCAAAAATGTTTTTTTTTTTCTGCCATTGTGATTTTTTAAGCCTCTTTTTTGATGAAAATTCTTCTTTTAATCATAACCCAAACATTTCCAGGCCCCACAGCATGATACTTCCCCTTCCATTTGTCTCAATTTATCGCACTAAGAAGCGGTAAAATGTAAATTATTTAATTTAATTTATGAAAAATAACAATTCTAACTCAACAAGCAGAGGAAGAAAGAGTTTTTTTCTTTCCATAAAGTTTTTTCTTTTTTTTTTTTTGCGCACGAATTTTAATAAAATTCAAAGATTCAGTGAAAGTCTGGCTACTTTCTAAATCTTCTTTTGGACGTTTGAAGTTTTAAATCTTGTTTTTAAAAATCACTGCAGTTGCTTTGTTGCATTATCATCTCGGATAATTTTAATAAATCACCAAAAACAAGAAATAAATGCATCATAAATAACTAAATAACGCTTTTTAAGCAAATTAAAACTCAATCACATGTTGTTTTTTTGCCATAATGATTTTTTAGAGCCTCTTTTTGATAAAAAAAAATAAAATTCTATTAATTATAATTCAAACATTTCCAGACCCCGCAGCATGATGTTTCCTCTCCTTGTAATCTTCTTTGTAATCCAGTTATTGCAGTGAAACTGCTCGATTTTTGTCTCATTTGAACTAAAAATAATTTTCTCCCTGGAGTTCTCATACCGGCGGCATTTTTACAGTTGAAATGTAAATTATTTAGTTAAATGAAACAGCATAACAGAGGGTAAATGGCCTTTTTATATCTAAAACTGTGATATTTCTTTTCAAAAAGTTATAACATTCAAAGATTCAAGGAAAGCCTAGCACATTTCTAAGTCTTCTTCAAAAAAGAATCACAGCAGTTGCTTTATTGTATTATTATTTTGAGAAATAAATCCGTTATTTTTCAACTTCTGATGTTTAATAAAAGTCCTGAGGAAACCAAGTCTGTGAAACTTTCCCATTCGCCTCGTTAGCGGGAGAAATTATCCCCCACAAGTTAGAAATAAGAAAGCATTAAACCCCGGCTGTTGTTTCTGATTAAAGCTAATGTAACATTCCTGAAAACTTTCCCAGAAAAACAGTCAAAAGAACATCAGAAAACATAATTGAAGGTCCTCTGCGGCGGCGGTCGCTCACCGGGAGCAGAGAGGTGTCGCAGCCTTAATTTCACTGTAACAAGCGCCGCGCTGGCCAATCAGAGAGGTGGTTGCAGGTGGCGGCGCCGATCCCCGCTGCACCTGCGACACCTGCCCTTGGGGCCGAGTCCTACTCTATTATCAGCATAAAGAAAATCAGTATCAAAGGCCGGCTAACAAGCACAGTGTGCGCACGTCGGAAAGTCGAGTTTCATTACCGCAGGCTTCGCTTTCCCCCCTCCACACTCTGACCCGCTGTGTGCTCCTGCAGTCGCAGCTAGAGCTTCAAATAAAGAGGTGAAATCATGTGACAAACAGGGAAGCCTGTAATTTTAAGGTGCACTTTGTGATGATTAAACCGCAGCCTTTCTTTCACCAGCCTTTTGTTCCAGAGTTCAGCTCGATTTCTGTGCAATAAGATGAAAGTTTTCCTCCTCTGCGCGTTCGCTTACAAGATTTTCCTCCACTTCCTGTTTCAACAACGCAGAGAGATAATCCAGATTACGTTGGTTTGTGAGCTTAAATGCACCTCCAGTTTGAGCTTTTTTGGATGTCCTGAAGTGGGGTTCAGTGGAGTATCTGTTAGCAGTCAGTAATTTACTTAAGCAATCTGAATTTGATAAAATAAATGTTGATGCCAACGGAAAACCCTTGATCATTTCAAGTGTCACTAATGGCCCGTGGGCCACACTTTGGACACCTGTGGTTTACATCTTCTCAGACCTTTTGGTATCTTATTGCTTTGGAAGTGAAGAAAATTCACAACCCAACACTTCGTGTCACAGGGGCTAAAACACTGATGAAAAACTATATTTGAAAAACTTATTGTGCGAATTTTCAACAGATTTTTGCTGCAAGTAGAAAATCAGTTGAACATAAAACAATTAGGAATTATTTTCAGTTATTTCAAACTCCATGTCTTTGTAGCTTCATAAGGAATACCAAACAGCAAAAAGTCAGAATTTCTCCACTAAAAAGTACAAAATATGTCTTTTAAATGCAATATTTGGATTATCACTAAATAATCCAATAAATATGCATCAACAGGATTTTTCTCTGGATTAAAACTAAACGCTTTCTAAAGCATTACTGTGCAGTTATTTTGATATTTATGCTAATTTTGGCCTTTAAAAACGAGAATATCAGTGGGTGATAATCCAACAATTTCACATCAGTCTGAAGCCAAAGACTGTTTGCTTTCCTCTGGAGTTGAGCAAAAAAATCCATTTAATCAATTGAAATTTTGGAAATGTTTGTAAAATCATATCCAGTATGAAGAAATGAGAGATTTTATTGCCCAGCTCTAATCTGGCTCCTCGCAGCTGAATTTACCGCAGTAATAATCCAGATTAGAGAACCTCACTTCAAAGATCCAAAGTAATCCGTTATGTTCGGCTTCCTTAAATGTTCACGTAGGTAATAAAACACAAAAATGTGATTTCAGCCTCTCATCTGTTCCTGTTTTTTATTTAAAAGCAAAGCATGAGGTTCACTTCGCCTTCCTCAGTTTGACCTCTGACCTCTGTCCACTCCTCCAAGCTCAAACTGATCCGACCATGCAGATGAGCGATGCACAAATGACTTCTACCTTCATTTTATTTTGTTTTTATTTCTTGGGGGGAGACTTTTGAGTTTTACCTAAATATATAAAAAATGTTTTAAAAAAAAAAAGAAAAAAAAAAGAAAAGAAAGAAAAATGAACATTGTGAAATGAGTTATTATCTACTTAGCATGACTTTAAAAACTTTAAAACAATAAAAAAAAGGAAAAATAATAATTGTAAAAAAATGTATTGGAAACATGTTTAAAGATAAATATTGTATTCTGTTTAATTTTGACAGAATTATTTTTATTAAAATACATCCATATGCATATGAATCGTGTCCTGTTTTAATTTGCTACATAAAAATTCACCAGCTAAATTTTAATATTTTTTCTTTATATATGTTTGATTGATAACCAGAATCAACTAGAATGTTTGATTAAATTAAAATTACATTTTGTGAAAAAAAACAAAAAACGTTATGATTAATTGAATTAAATTAATCAATTCAATTGAAGTTCAGTTGAATTAAATGTTCAATTGAATTAAAGGTTGGGTTTTCCTGCTCAGTGAGATTTCACTGCTGCAGATAAAATATATATTTCCCCCCTATAATTTTAGCAGTGAGAGAAAATAATTATGAAAGTTGCTGATTGACTGAAATGACATTTTGTTCACACCAGGGGGCAGAAAAGAGCTGCAAATCATCCAAACAAAACCAGCCGCTTTTCTTTGTTTCATTTCTGATCACTTCCTGTTGGAGAAGTGATCAGAAATCAAACTATTTTCAGTTTTATCTCCAAAACTGAAAATTGTTTTTTATCAACACAAAGTCCTTTAAGCTGATTGAGTTTTAAAATATGAAGGAGTTAAATATATATATATCTATGGAGTCTGAAGAAAAGTACATTTCAACAAAAAAAAAAAAAAAAATTTTGGGATTAAACTGAGAAATCTACAGTTACAACTAGAAGATTTTTTTTTTTTTTTTTTAAGTTTATTTGTGTATTTTTTTTACTTCATTCTCGTAATAAACGTTATTCTTGCATTGTTATGACTTAATTTTTTGTAATATTACTACTTTATGCTCCTAATATTGTGACTTTGTTCTCATTACGACTTTGCCTTTGCAATATTACTTTTATGTCATTATTACTTATTTCCGTATTATTATGACTTTACTCTCATATTTCTACTACTTTATTCTTTTAAATCATTTACTGCTGCATTCCTTTGACTTTATTCTAATATCATTGCGAGTTTATTCTGTTAAAACTACCACTTTATTCTTACATTACTTTATTCCTTTGACTGCTGAAGTTGATGTATTTAAATTTCCAGGAATCCGATGCTGAGAAACCAAATTTCATTAATTCCTCTGCTCGCTTTTTATTTATTTATTTCATTCCTCATAAGAAACCATATTAAAATGTGACTTGTCCTCAGAGATGGACGCCAGAGGGTTCAAACCAAGCAGTAAACATCTTCTTCAGGTCAGGGGTTGGAAACATCACAACACCCACACTTTACCTCCCAGACGATGCATATTCATAGTTACATGAGAGTCATTAGGGATGTGTTTTATTAGTCTATCTCTCCATCCATCCATCCCTTCCTTTTTGCCTAAACAGTAATTACTGGGAGGCCAATGGGAGGATGCGGCCCCCGCCTGCTCTCAGCCAGATTGTAATGGCTTCATAAGTGCCGCTGATTGAATTGATTGCCGCAGTCGGAGTCTGGCTGAGACGTACAATGGGGCGGAATATGCGCATTAATCAGCTCGGCCTGCGTGGCTCTCGCTTTTATTTCCAGGTATACAGGTGAGAAATGCACACAGCGCCGATCGTAAACAAGTCACGCCGCCGGCAAACACGACCTGACTTTTCCCCGCCACGCAGGTCTGCGGCCTCCAACGTGGAGCAGCAATCAAGCGCGTCTGGAGGGAACTTCCTGCTCGCTGTTTCACATTTACCAACAACTAAACTTATTTTATCTGGAATTTTATTTAATTACAGACAAAACGACCTGGAAATCAATCATTTGTGGTGGCAAAAACTTTAATTAAACCCTGAAAAAGTCCATAACTTTAGGACATTTTACAGTGGCGTATACAGAAATTTTAAGGGTCATGTGCTCAAGTGGGAAAAAGGGCACCAAGTGTGAAACATCAAACCGCAGGTTGCCTCAGTGTGAGATTTCTTCCTTCTTTATGTCTTGAGCCAAACACAATAAATATATTGTCAGAAAAAGATCAGAAGGACATTTTGGTCTAGAGGACAAAAAAAAACAAATATTCAGAAGAACTTTTTTGTCCCAAAAAGGAAGAAAGACAGATTTAAGGACTTTTTTTTTCCATGGAGAAAAAAAATAAAATATTTCGGGCAGACATTTTTTTTAGTCCAGAGGGGGAAAAAGGCATTTCCTAATTTTTTACTTAGTTCTGGTCCAAGCTTGACAACAGGAAGTTATCTGAATAGCCAAACTATCCTATCAATACAATTTCTCAAAGCAAAATTCTTGTAATATTTTTTATCTTTATTTTATTTGAGTATTTATTTATTCTGGACGGGTCTTTCACATCTAGACAAAAACAGGAGACATTTTTCCAGCAATAATATAAACACATGACTTTACTAAAACAAAAACTATGAATTCAAGGACCATTACATGTAAATAACATCTTTTATTATTATGCAAATGTCATACCTTTAGCTACTTTACATCAGACATCAAACAAAAGAGAATAAATAAGTAAAGATAAGTCGTTGGAGATTATCAGGGTAGTTTATTGAAAGTGTTTGACAGTTTATGACAGTCACATGAGATTTTATTCATACGTCGGAGATTTCAGACCAGGTTTGTGGTTCCCAACATTCCCAACGGATTGATAAAAATATCAGATCAGATGGGAAACTTGGTGACTATCTGATCAATAAGCTTTTTTCTTCTCTTTATTTGGAATATTTATATATTTGGAAATTTTACAAACAGAAACACACAGAAACACAAACTTACCCTTAAGTTGCCAGTGGGGGGCGATATTTCAACACTAACTTTACAAAATAGCATGTATTTCCCCAAAAATCTCGAAGACTTTCCCAACAATATTGGTTTATTTTTAAATTCTTAGACACTAACAATAACATTAGGTAAGATTTGGCTACGTTTGTTTTGTTTTGTTTTTCCTATTTCATTCAGAAACAACAGATACACCATTTCTATTACATGTTTTTGACATTTTGTTTATCTTTTAAAGTATTTTTGAATGCTGGTAAACTAAATTTCCAATTTTTACTTGTAAACTTGTTTTAAACCTCTACTTGTTTGTGCCTTCAGACATTTCGTAGTTTATGCTATCGCATGTTAACACACTCGTCTAAGCAGGATAAAGCTGCCATTAGTTTATTAATTATTAGTGAAATAGATATTTTTCAGTAAGGTTGTGAACATTTATTTGGTTTCACTGTTTTTGGTCCCATTTAGAATCTAAATGTATTTCACTGGGCTAACTGGTTTATGTGCAAAACCTGACAGGAATCACCAGTTAACTTACAAGAATTAAATCTCAAGTTTTCCAAACCTTCAAAAACAGAAAATATGATTAACTGATCAAATTGATTTATGGCCTAAGTCTAAATTTAAGAGAAAAATAAACTGGTTTTATACTCTGATCTGTTGCTGTGTGCCTTTTGTGATGTCATCAGTGACATGTACATGTGAAGGCTTGTTTTGGGAATTATCAGTTTTTATATTGACTAAATAATTTTTAACGAATTAGCGAAACTAATACAAACTGACCATGATATGCTGATAAACTATATCAAAAGTGAGTCTGAAGACTTTTTCAGATTTTCATGTTATCCCCTGACACAGTGGCACTCAGGGTGAAGAGCCACATGAAAACCAGCCTAACGTTTGTTGGATGTGAAAGGAAAACATTGAGATTATTCGTTAAACTTTCCACGCTGCGTTTTGAAGCTGAAGCGTTTTCATCCGTCGGTTTCTGAAGCGATCATCTCCTTAGTGGAGGACTGGGAGGAGAAACGTTTTCAGACTCCTACTGATGGAAGAAAGTGTTATTAAGATGTTCTCAGCCAGCAGTAAACACACGTTTACAGGGGGATTCAAAGCAGACGTAACAAATGCAGGGGGCTGATTATAATTGTATAGATGCAGTTTAAACTGTATGGGAAAAATGGATGTTTGGGTGGGAAACACTGAGGTAGACTGTGACTTGTTGTCCAGAAATGTTAATTTACAACAACAAAATCACTAGTCTTCCACAACGTGTCACACTAGTCAGTTTTCACCTGTGGGAAAAAAAAAACTGGATCTGAAAATTAAACAATAAGAGCAAACATCAGAGCGAGTGGAAGGTATTAGTGCTTCTAATCACATAAACACATAAACAAATGCACTCGGCACCTTATGATGACTAAATGTGTTTGCACTTTATTTCATCGCATTCATTACATAAATCACAGTTTCTTCATTCAGTGATCACACGGTGTAAACATGCAGGGACATTAAGGCACTTGGGATTTGCATTTGTTGATGCAAACGCCGGCGTACTGTACAGAGGGAGAGATGAATTAATTTAGGAGAGTGTGATAATAATAATGCGCCGATTACTGCAACGCACGTGCAATCACATGCATAAGCGCAGGTCCGGTCTGAGCCGCGGCGCTTTAATAAAAACAAGGAGAGGAAAAAAGGACAGCGGTTTAATCTGCTGGTATTGGTTCTCCAAAGCTGTGCCAATAAAACCGGATCTCTGCAGGATAAAGAGGGGAAAAGAAAAGGTGAGGTCAAGAAAAGGAGGGAAGGAAATGAAAACAAAAAAAATGGTGTTGAAACAAGAACTGGAAGGAAATAATATGGGAATGTATATAAAATTAGATTTAAAGAAGGAATAATCTGCCAGTAGAATATTGAGTTTTTCATCAATATTAAGAAATTATTGACACTAAACAAGAGAAAAAAATCCCTCAATGCAAAATCTGACCAAGTATTTTTGTATAGTTTCCAGTTCAAATATCTTATCACACTTCAAATAAGACAAAACTAACTTACAAATAAGTTTTAAGCATCATAGCAGCTTGTTTTAAGCCAGTCATTCCTTAACAATGATTATAAACATTATGAAAACAGATTATGACACTTATAAAAAGACATTTCAAGGATTCAAGGATTTTATTTATTGTTACCATTTATTCCTGCAGCAAAACTTTGTTGACACTTAAAAAAGATTCATTAGCTATGAATAAAATCATGTAACTGAAATAAATTGCCATAAGTGATGAGTAAACACTTATGAATATAGTAAATAGATACATATACAGAATAGAAATAGAATGTGAAGAATAGGAGCTTTTACAGAGTCAACAATTCCTAAATATTTATGGAAAAATACTCATTCCACTGTCAGATTATTTCACTTATAACATGGGAAAACAAGTGAAAAAGTTTATTTCTCAGTGGGGCAAGTATTTTTTTAAAATCAATATTTATGAATTAATTACCAAGGAAGTTACTTTTAAGTATACTGAGATATTTCCCCTATAAACTACATAAGCTTTTACAGTGTAGAAAATTACAGAAAAAAAATGAATTAATGAATATTTAAATGAATGAGCAATGGCAGCATAAATAAATAATGATAAAGAAAAGAGATAAAAACGTAGGACAGAAAACAACAAAATCAACAAAGTGAACGAAAACAGAGCAGAAGAAAAAAGGAAATTAAAGTAAAAACGACTGGATATAAAAATAGGCAGTTTGTGCAGGTTGTGTGATGAATGTGAAATCTCCTGTAAATGAATGATAATAGCCTGTTTAGCTGCAGCTCGCCTACAGCGTTCCCTGCCCCAACCTATTTCCTGCTAATATCGCCTTCGCTGCCTCGCTGACCTCCCTTCCTTTTCCCCTTTAATGCCGAAAATCAATTGATTCTTCCAACAAGAATAGAGGATAAAATAAAAAAATAAACATCTCTGCTGCTTCCTTCGCTACATTTTTATTTGACGTCTCATAAATTTCTTTTCTTTAATTGTTTTGATTGAGACGTCTTAGCGGCAGCCATCTTGCTCGGTTTGGTGGTTTTAATGCGACGATAGCAGCAGTAAACACAGAGTTACTGCGATTTTCTGACTCAGAAACACACACACGCACACACACACACACATATATATGATCGCCCTGCTTGCTGATTTTAACAAAGGTCTGTGACACCGTGACATTTGGAAGTAGATGAAATGACCGGCAAGGTCGGGGAGTGCAGCACTCCATGCTCTACTGCGCGGGGGATAAGAGCTCTTAGCACACACGCACACACACACACAGCTTTTTAGCAACCTCCTTTCTTGCATCAGTACCTCCCGTTCATATCTGCTCTCCCGGATCTGTCAGTCCCAAACCATTAAAGGAGCCAAAGCAAAAGAAGCTCCTCAAGTTCTTCACATATAATTAAAAATTTTACTTCAAGAGGAGAAAAACTTCATGTTTTACAGAAACATTAGTTCTGGTGTCACTGGTTTTATTCAGACAAACGTGTCCAAAAGCAGTTTCACAGTTCTGAGTTTTTCACTATGGTTCAGTTTTATGTCATTGTGACTTTTTGTTTGTAGTTAGTTTGAATTTGTTTGTTTGAAACAAATATTGCTGAGTTTTAGTTTAGCTTTTACTTGTAGTTTTAGTTTTTTCCCCCAATACTTTGGTTAATTCATAGTTATCATGTGATTTTACACTTTTGTGAACTTTATAAATGACAGCCATCTTGGCAGGCAGTTGCTATGGAGTTGCTATGACAACACTAAGCAAGCCAGAAGCTTATAATTAGCTCTCACCTCATTCCTATCTAATTGATAAACAATGTAAGTACATTACAACTGTTATGCAATTACAATTATTGAGTACTCTACCCACCTCTAAAATAAATATCAGCGATATTTACTGTAGTTCTTACTGGCGAGCTAGCAAAATTAGCTTAGATAAAGTAGCTTTAATCTGCTAGCTAAGGCGGACATGTAGCCTACGTGTTTGTTACCACATGTAGTTACTGTGCCAGTAACTAGAACCGTGTTATTAACACAAAGAGTTTGTATGTCCTTTAGAAAGTCGTTAAAATATTGATTGTTTACATCTATACGAAGCTTCTCTACATTCTTAATGTTCACTAGCTAGTATCGTAGTCAGTTGGCCACATTGTCTGACATGTTTCCATTCTTCGTGTTATGCGGGTTGATTCCGACAGGAGTCATTTTGTTGATATATATTTCTATTGGTAAAGAGTATCAGTATACTTTCTGTTTGTTTGTCTCAAAGCCATGGTTCTGCTAAGCTTTGTGCTGTGGTGGCCTACCAAGATGGCTCGGATCAGTTCCAGTTTAGACTTGTGGGAACGATGTTTAGTGATTACATTCCCAATCAAACTTGAGTTTTTCTGGTGATATGTCCTCAATTATTGGTGAGATCACGTTCGACAGAATCTAGAGATTTCAAAATAAATTAAATAAGATAACACAGATAATAAGATAAGATAACACTGCCTTTTATGATACATTTTATGCTTTTCTGCCACACAAAGACAATTATTTCAAAAGAGTTTTCCTTTGAAATATTTATAAAAACTTGACAAATGTTGTGAAAATATGGTAGGAAATAGTAGGAGGATGATGATGCAACATGAGTGTTTAATCGTGTTCCAAATTATTATGCAAATTGGATTTAAGTGTCATAAAGATTCAAATTTTTGTTGTGATATTAAATTTATAGATGGTATTGTGTGTCAGGGTTCTTTGAATCTCTATAATTCATTTCAGAGAGCTGCATTGATTAGTTTGTCTGGCGAGCTCAATTCAAGGAAATCTACATAAGAAGGATGTTCCAGATTACTAAGCAGGCCACAAGTTTCAAGCACTATGGGAAAGAGAAAAGATCTGATGAAAATCATCAGATAGTGTAGTGCCATATGACAAGATATGAAAACATTAGAACAAACGTGAACAAACGTGGGATTTTAATTGTGTTTCTTATTTAACTTAAATACCACAGTTACAAAACTGTGTTTTTCTACCTTTACATGTCAAATATTCTTATTAAATACTTTAATAATTTCTGGAGATATATAATCATAACATTGCCTAAGATGTAGCTCAATTTAACTTTTTTATCGAAGAAAATAAACTCTTGACTACTTTGAAAAAGAGTTTTAAATCTCAATGGCTAAAAATAAGATTAAAGAGAAAAAAACTAAAATAACTTTTCTTTCAACAGGATCCAATCGTAGCTCAGTAAGGAGCCAAAGTAAAAGTTGTTCAATGTATAATTTAAAATTCTACTTTATATTTCACAAAAATTAAGCAGAATATTTGTATTTCTTTCCATCCTCTGATTTCTGTGATAAAAACGAGCCTAAAAGCCTCCGATGAATGAGAAATTACAGCTCTTACAAGAAAACTGTAGTAAAACACTCAAGTTTTCTTCTCTAATTAGTTTTCGTGTCCTGATTGCTAACTATCTAAAGCTTTTTGCCCATTATGAGGTTTCCCTTTTTTGCTCTCGCTGGTCTTCATTTATACTCCTCTCCAGGAAAAATAAAAATAAATAAATAAACAGACACAGAGTGTTGTGTGTCTTATCCTTAGGTGTCATCAAGCTCCAGCGCTGCCAAGAAACTATCGTAATCACTGGACTTGAAAACTGTTTTTCTGAGGTTCGTTAAATCAACAGCGGAAAACTGTCACAAACAAGACGATCTGTGCTTCAGTTTGAATTTTTGTTAAAAGCATACTCTGGCTTTTGAGCCTTTTAAAGTCTTGTGTTCTCCATCTTTTGTTTGTACAGGGATTAAAAAAATAATTTGAATGAGAAAAACACAGCTGCGTGACATCAGCAAAAACAGTTTATTTTATTTGCTAATACTAAATCAAGAGATGTGGGCTGCTTGTAGCAGAAAGTTTAAAAATGTTGGTAAAAATGAAAAATGACCAGTCACATAACTGATAACACATAACATGTTTACTGGTGTCTAGAGGTGATTAAATTGCTAACGTTTTGCGTAAGCTGAATTTGAGATGATTTTAGCCTAGAAGAAGATATTTCATTTCACAACATATCTTCATCATATAGATGGAAATAAAGACAAAAATAATTACACAAAAATCACATTTTGATCTGTCTTAGGCCTTTTACGTCACTTTTTAATACATTTTTGTTTTTAAGTCACGTTTCAGTAAGTTTTTGCTACAGACTCACCAAGAAGAAAAATATATTTTTAGAGTAAACAAAGAACATTTTTCAAGTTCAGAAAATACGAAGAAACTATCGATTATTATTTAATTTTTTTTTCGGCAATACCTTTAGTATTGTCCAACAAAAGTGAGTGGACATGTAAAAATGTAAAGGCTCCAAAACCATCAAAATAGGTTGAGAAATGTTCAAATAAGTCCCGCCCTACATTTGATAGCACAATCTATTTGAATCACGTGGTTTCCGTCTTCTTAACCGTCATGTTGCATTTTATCCGACTTTGTGATGATGCCAGTGACCGCGAGTGACGTCACTGTTGCCCGGATGTACCGACATACAGAAGGTGAGGATGTCCAGGAGTTTATTTATAAGGTCGGTTATTTCTGGCTAAGGACAGGGTGGTAGCTAGCACTAGCTAGCACTAAGTTAGCACTACCTAGCACAAAGTTAGCACTAGATAACTATAGCTAGTTTTCAGCTCAAATGGCTGTTCAGCTGTTATAAATTTAATAGTTTGATATTGTTTTGTATCAGCACCATACTGTCGTTCCCTTTGCTTAGCAAACTATCGATCCATAGGCGGTGAGGTCTATTATTACTTCCGTAAACAATGCGCTGCTGTGTGACGTCACAGTCTTTTGCGCATGAGGGTTGCTTTGGGGTCATGCGAAAGTCAGACTTACAGACTTTCGGATTAAGTCTGATTGCGGTCGCTTTTAATCGTATTTCAATAACAACAAAAATAGTAGTTGAGTATCAAGACCTGCTGTGTGGATATAAACTGTAGTTTACAAGCTGTACCTGAATGCAGCGTGTTAGGAAATCCAGAGATTCCTCTTGACCTGTGTCTCAATATGTACAGTATGTAGGTGCACTGGATGCTACGTAGCTGGATTTGTACATTAGCAGATTTTCCTCCATTATTTGTGTTCTAAAGTTGTTTAGGTGAGCAGTTAAAAATCAGTGCTGGTGTACAAACCTTAAAAGTGTTTAAAAACGCTAACGTAAAGTTTGTGTTCGTCAGTGGCGTTTCTAGCGCTAGCGCCCCTAAAACTGTATCTCAGCATCCCTGAATAGGATTCCCACCCGTCCGGTAAAATACGGGGTCGTCCCATATTTGGGCGTTAAATGTGCGTCCCGCATTGAACCGATGCATAATTGTCCAATAGACACGCCTATAAATAAACACATCAACACTAAGTTTAACAATAATGGCCAAAATAAAGCACAGGCAATATTAAGGTCAGCTACACTGTCATGGCGGGAGCTGAAGGACCCTTGAACGCT
>CAEGAD010060093.1:0-23205 GCA_903067055.1 Poeciliopsis paucimaculata
AAAATGAGGGGTGGTGGGGTTCTTTGATGAAAGAGTCCACAACGTCTTAAAATTGTAAGTCTTACTTTTTTCTTTGCTGTTTTTCTGTACTTGTTAAAATACAAGTGCTTTCTCTGTTTAATTGTTCTGTTGTTCTTTTTGTAGGTTTCTGTAAAGTGCAGTGGTCCAGTGAATGGGAATGTTCTGCTGATCCTCACTGTTCTTAGGAAGGAGAAATGTCAGTTTGTCTGCAGTAATACTGTGACATTACATTAAAACAATACTCCTGGTGAAATATTTTTCACATTTCCTCCAAAGTGTACCTATTGTTTTATTGTGCTAATATTTATAAGCATGTTGTCTGTAAGCTTTGAATATATTGACAATTTGTACAATTCTGGGATAGTATATTGTCAATGTACTCTTGAAAATGTGGGTAACATTTTATTTGATGGGGTGTGAATAAGACTGTCATGATACTGTCATAAACACGTCATAACACATGTTAGGAACATACTAACAGGTGTCATTCAGTAAATAATGACATTTTTAATAAGAAGTTGCTTTAAACGTTGGATGACAGGTATTATGTTAGTCTTATGCACACTCCATCAAATAAAGTGTTACCAAAATGGTAATACTGTATATAGAAAGCACAATATAATTACTTTCACCTGTAAAGTTTGTTGTAGTTGATCCTTCTGTGTTCTGGTAGTCTAATGTGTTTGCAGTACTGCAGTGTGAATTAAGCATGTAATGTACAAATTGGCAAAGCAGAATAATAAAAGACATTAAGTAATTAAAAAGTAGACTTCATTAGCAATTATAATAAATCAAATGTGTAATTGTAGCATACTGCAATCACACTACTAATATATAAAATATGTAATGCCAATATACTAAAAATACATTTTAAATGCAATTCAATCACAAAAATAGTACATTCAAAAAATACTAATCAAGCATGTTTATATTACAAAAAAAGCAAAATACTTAAAGTACACTAAGTGTAACTTAAATTGTTCCAAAACAGGATGTGAAAGTACACTTAGTACATGTTAAATTGTACTTTAATAGGATTTAAATACACTAAACACAAAATTAGTTGTTCCAAAATGTCACACTTTAAGTTCACTAATCCCAAGTAAACTTGAATTATACTCATAATTAGTCTGATTAAATTATGCTTAAGTATACTAAAATGTAACTAACTTATTACATTAATTTTCCACCAGCGATGTGTTCAACTGAATGAAACTTATGTTTTTAAAAAATTATTTTGTATTCAAAACAGCCGAGTGAAATATAAACTACATATAGAAAACTGAAACAAAATGCTGACGAGGAGTTCCTGAAAGGTGGGTCACGTGCACTGTGTTTGTGTGCGTCGTACTTGTATTCCCTACTGAGGACGATGTTGATCCTGCCTTTCAGTGGCCTGTTCTTGTCTGGGATTGAGAACCAGGTCTTCCTTCCCATGATGACCACGTTCTTCCTGCCTACAGGAGCAGTTTCAGTCGCTTACTAATCCAACTGATTAACAATTTCTCTGTCTGTCCACCACACAGAGAAATTATTTAAAAAGCAACAATTAAATCAGCAGCACTCCATAACCCATGTTTATGGAGGCTCTGTCATTTAAGGAGGATTAAGTTACCTGCTACTGATGGTGTGGTTGTCATCTTTCGGAAATGAGCGAATTCGTTGCTGAAAAATTGAAAACTCAAATGATTGATCCCAAAGGGGTTCAGCACAGCTTCATTCCTTCCTGAGGAATTGCCATGGTAACTGACCTGAGTCGAATAGGATGCCAGGGCAGCTTCCCATCCTTCCCAATGCCCAGGTTGGGGCACACCGCCACAATTCCGTTCAGGACCCGCGACATGGAGAACGTTGTCCGTCTCTTCTCAAAACTGCTGATAGCCAGCATTTCCCGCCAACTCGACAACAGAACCGGAAATTACGATCTAGTCTTCTAGGTAACTTTTTCCGTAATTTTATCTACTGCCCCCCTGTGTACATAGGTGGTATTGATTGAATTTAAACAACCCCTATTCTGTACCCTTATATAAAGCTCTTAAAAAGGACATTTTCTACTTTTTCAAAGATATTGACAAAATTATACTTTTACAAGGATTAGGCATATGACAAAGTGAGGATAGGAAGTGGTTCAGAAGTCACTTCCTATCCTTCCTATCATACTCGAGCGTTTTGCTCGAGTATGAAACTCGAGCAAAACGCTGCAAGAGAAAGGAGAGAACAAAAAACCAATTGAAAACATGAAAAAGAAAAGGAGAGAAGCTGCTCTCTACCAAGTCATAGTCACAAGTATCATGGATTGTTTGCCTGAGCTGAACACTAACCAAGGTGCCAATTCACAAGAAATATCGTTTCAAGGCAGAGTGGTTTAAAAAGTTTGTATCCAAGAAAACCCAGCAAATTGCATCGAGTCATTGACTTGCAGAATTAATTCCTCCTGTAGTGACAACCGCTTGCATTGTACTCTTGACTTAACAGCAATCCCTCACACTGTTGAATGTAGCAACCGTGGAGAGGAAAAACTCCCCTTTAACAGGAAGAAACCTCAAGCAGAATCAGAACCTGAAACAAAAGAAGTGGACAACTGTCATGACCAACTTAATTGGTGGCAGCATTATCTCAGCTGATGTCCTCCTCCAGGAAGGAATCACAGTCAAAAATAATGTCACACAAAATGTAGTTTCTATGGAGATGAGCTATAAAAGGAGAGAAGATGTAGACTGACATTATGGTCTTTGGGGGAAAAGGTGTGATTTTGTGAACCATTTGTTTTCACAAAACCACACCACCCAGCAGATAGTTGTTTACATTGGAATTTAAAGCTAATGACATCAATCTACAGCAGGGGTGTTCAAGTCCAGTCCTCGAGAGCTACCCTCCTGCAGCTTTTAGATTCATCCTCACTGCAACAGACCGGGATCAAATGGATGAATTCCCTCACCAGCAGTCATTCAGCTCTGAACAGGCCTGGTAACAAGCCATTCATTTGATTCAGGTGTGTTGGAGCAGGGTGCATCTCAAAGATGCAGGATGGTAGCTCTTGAGGACTGGACTTGAGTACCTCTGCTCTACAGGTATATTAAAAAAAAAAAACCCACAAAGTTCAAGTGTGTTTGTCACTCATGTCAGTAAAATTATTATGTAAATTTATTACACAGAGTGAAATACAAGCCATTACTTTTTTGGAAGTGTCTCACAAAATTTTAATATTACAGAAAATCAATAAAAATGGATATTCTTCACAGAAATTCAAAATTAGAAATACTTTATTGACCCTGAAGGGAAATTAAATGTAACTCGTATTAATTTAAATTCTTCAAAGAGTTGATGAAGGTAGAAAAGAAGTGATGGGGTAAATAATTCTTCAGTCTTCCATTCTGGCTTAAGTGGCGGTGTGGTTTAGAGTTCACCTGATTTTATCATTTCTACATTAAACCCTAGAAGTGACAGTTTTCTAATATTTAATAGTAAACAGAAAGATAAAAGAGTAGGGACGCATGATATAGCGGTACTAACATCGGTATCGACTGATTGGTAGATTTTTAGAATATTGGTATCAGTCCAATAAATAAAACTGGGCCAATATTAACAACTAATAATAATTTTTTTGTTGGTGTTTGTTTTTAGAGGGGGAGGAAGAAGGTTATTCATGTGGTCTTTGTTTGGTCATGTGACTGTGATGCAACACAGGGTTGTGGGAAGTTTAACTGAAGCAGAGAAGCATTGAAGTCCAGACATGACTCCAGAAGTCAATGTTGTGGAGAAATAATAAAATAATATTGGTACAGGTAAAGCATGCAGTACAACTTTGGAAACTCAACTAAGAAACACATACATAATTCAAAGCATTTGAGTAAGTGCAAAGATCTGTTTCATTGAACATTAAAACACAGACTTTAAAACTATACACTTCAAATCTGGGTTCAGATGATGTAAAAACTCACATCAGGCACTTTGTACTTCAAATGACAGTTTTTCTTATTTACAAGAAAATAAGAAAAACTTATTTCTTCTTATCTTCTTATAACAGCAGAACTAAAACAGTTCTGCTGTTTTAGAACCGCTGTTCTAAAACAGCAGTTTTATCCTTGTTTTGATGGAAGGGAAGGATGAATGAAAACACAACCTTTTACTCTTCAAAACAAAACATTCCAAGCATTGTTAGTTGGATGATCTTCACGCAGCCCGAAAAACAAAATCGTGAGTTATGAGAGCCAATTCTTCAGACAGAGGGTTCACTGACAGGACAGACATGAGGAATCAGAGGTGATGGGTTGATACAAGGCAGGAAGACTGATTCTTTGGGCCCAGTGGCGGTTTCTGGCATGGGCAAAATGGGCAGCCGCCCAGGGTGTTACGTTGTGGGGTGGCATGAGTGCCCTCAGCCCCTCGCATTGTGTACATTCTCCCCTCCTTACCCCACAGCTCTCAACCAGAGGATCTGATTGTCAATAGTGCACCCAATATACCCCGCTCCCTTTGTAGAGTGTTTTGCCCAGAGTGCCAAACTGGCTAGGACCGCCTCAGTTTGGGCCTCATGTAGCAGTCCGATTGTGAATGCAGCAGGGACAGCAGTGCAGTGATTCATGGATGAAGAGATCACACTCCCCACAGAACACACTGCGACACAAAGGACAGGTGAAGACCTGGAAGCCAGCAGAGAGAGGGAGAAGGGAGAAACATTCCAGATGTTGAGGAATGATTGGTCCAACAAACCTGGTCAGTAGCTAACATACCTGGCCTGGAATGTGAGAGCAAATTATTACCCAGTTTTAGATAAATTAGTTCATTCTGGGTTCCCTAGAAACATAATTTATGTATGTTTTAAGCTCAACTGACTGTAAAGGCTTTAGTACAATGGTTTTATGTAATGGAAAGAAAACCCATTCTAAAGATTACAAATTCCGAAGAAATGCCAGTGTAGGAACCCAACATTTAATACTATTACAAACACACAGCTGCTTTCGTGATGATAAACATATGCTACAATGTTTTATACAAACCAAACATTCTCATTTATGTAATGATTTCCAGGAAGAAATAGAGCTGGTGCTCTTCTTCCTTGAAGATCTAGAGAAACCAATTTTCTGGAATTCTACTTACATTTTTATCTTTCAGTTGCCCTTGACAGGCCTGACAGAACCTGAAAGAAATGACACTTAAGGTCACACATCACGACAATAATGACACAGGTAAAGGAAATTAAGCGCTACCTATTCAGGTGATAATTCTCAGCTGGACTCTCAATAAATGCCTGGAGGGGAAACAGATGATGAAAGGATCTGGCCAGATGTGGAGCAGACACCAGCGTCAAACCTAAGAGGTTTGATGCACACAGTTAAAGCTATGTCAGCATAAAGACATTAGCAGAGAAAAATGAGGATCAGCTTCATAAAACATTCCATACACAATGAATGTCTGCATCACACATACCACAGACTTTACACTCCACAGGAAGCTCTGTGTATTTTGCTTGGCACTGCGGACAGAAGTATCCTCCTAGAGTCAGAGCCGGGCCGCCACTGCTGTCCAGATGACTAGGAACAAACACACACGCACGCGCACACACACACGCACGCGCACACACACACACACACGCACACAACTCATTGTGGGAACTCGCTGTTAAAATGGTGGAGTTTAATTTTTTCTATACTCACGACATGCTGAATGACGGTTTGACATCTTGATCACTCAAAGAGGCTACAGTGTGCTGAGGAAAACCTAAGCAAAAAAGGGTTCCTGTTGGTATCAACAGTCCAAACAAAGCACAGACAAAGGAGCTGACTCAAGCTAGACTGCCTGGATACAAGTACATATTTTTAATGCAATTTTAATCATTAGAACCATGTGCATTTCAAGGGCCCTGGAAACTTGATTTTCAAATGAAATTAAGAATTTACTTTAATGCGAAAACAGGACTAAACAGTCCAGGTAAAACGCCTCTGCTGTTGTCTCTGGCTTATCATGCTTTTCTGGAATAGATTTAGCTTGACAATCCTTTCAATGCTGCAGATCTTCCTGTTGGTTATGCATCTTTTTCTACCATACTATTTCCTTCCACTTAATTTTATGTTAATATGCTTGAATACAGAACTCTCTGAACAGCCACATTCTTCAGCAATGATGTTTTGTGGCTTCCCCTCCTTGTGAAAGGTGTCATTGACTCTGTTCTGAACATCTGTCCAGTCAGCAGTATTCCCCATGATGTTGACCCACTGACCTGGAGTGAGAGAAACCTCTGCAGGTGTCTTGAGTTAATTAGCTGATTAAGGTGCAAAATCATGACATTCCACTATTGACCTTTACACAGTAATACAGTATTTTAATAATTAAAACCACATGTATGTAATGCCTAACTGGTCATAACACTAGTCAGTGTTTGCCTTGACAACAGACTGGACTGGAGACGCAGCAGTGAAGCGTCTATAAGAAGGAGCAGAGCGGACTGGACTTCTTGAGGAAGCTAAGATCCTTCAAGGTTTGCACCAAGATGCTGCAGATGTTCTATAAGTCTGTTGTTGAGAGTGTCTTCTCTTCTGCCGTCATCTGCTGGGGCAGCAGCATGAGAACTAGGGACCTAAAAAGGCTCAACAGCCTGAAAAAGAAGTCTGGTTCTGTTCGGGTGGCGACTGTGGAACCTTGTGAGATGATTGCGCAAGGAAGGATTCTTCATAGGATCAAGAAAATTAGGGACAACCCAGTTTACTGTCGGTGGACCACCGCAGCGCCCCAAACACTGGGTTTGGCAAGTTTTCTGGGGGAAACCCTGATTCCCCATCCAGTACCAGAATACTTTTAATCTATGACAACTTGAAGGAAACAGCAAGAAACATTTCAAGAAACCAAACATCTCTTTCAGGAGAGGAAACTCAACTTTTATCATGCCGGCAGCAAAATATGTTGAAATTCTGGTTAATTTAAAGAATATAAATGTCAAAACATTCTAGTACTGACCCATTCGTATTAAAGAGCTTTCCGATGAGAAGCTTGCTGGCGGAGGTTTGACATGAAGCATGAGCAGCTCTTTGAAGTGACTCTCATCTAGGATGACATGGTAGGATCCACCCGTGTCTCTGGTCAGAACCGTGCACACTCGGACTTCCGCTGAGAGGCCAATTACTGACACTCGAACCTTAAGAGACTTCAGGGTCTGAAAGCAAAGGAAAACATGCAATTTGTGCTCCTTGCTGCCAAACAACAAGTTGGAGAAACAGAGAATATTACAAAACAAAAAAGTTTTGTTCAGATAAAACAGTATAACTAAAGAAAGTGATGATAAACCAGTATGTGAACCTCAGCACAAGTTAAGAGCCAGTTCTTAAATTACTTTAAACAGTCACATCAAACAAAATATGCTTTTAAGATGTTTTCATTTCTATCTATATTCTATAAATATTGATGGACATAAAATCAAAATATCCATATTTCAGATATTTTGATGATATATAGTGAACCCCCGCTGAAACGCGGTTCACCTTTCACGGCCTCGTTGATTTTTTGTGCAGTTTTTTTTTTCACAGTGTGTTCTGCGTCCTGATTGGCTAAACAGTCTCCGCGCTTGTTCTCTACCTGTGTGCCAATAACGTTACGGTAATTAAATATACATCATACAGCTTGGCAAATTTTGGCAGATATTTTTGCCCAGAAGAAAAAAAGAGCAACCACAACTACCGATAACTATGTTCTTCTTTCGAAAAAACACACCTGCACCACAGGCTTCAGAAGAAAAAGACACTAGAGAGCGGAGTCAGGCCGCAGCGTCACAGGGAAATACGCGAGTCACAATTTGTCCTACTATACTTCGTATTGATGATTAAAATGATTATTTTACTGTAGTTACTTGTAAGAAAGCGTTATATTTGTTAAAAAATGCTTGGGCCTGAAAACAGGTTTTGTTCTTTGGTTTCAATGTAGAGTATTTAATTATGCTGTTTCATAATTGTAAAAAATAACGGTAACTATTTCATGGATTTTGTCTATCATGGGTTCTATTTGGAACGCAACCTCCACGAAAAACGAGGGTTCACTGTATCTGAAATATAGTCAGATATATAAAAAAATATCTGACTATATTTTTACAACAATGAATTCCTTCTTGGCAAATGAAACTACATTATAACATTATGAACACTGTCTTTAATGATTTTCTTTAATGACATCAGCCTCATCTGCACGTATCCCAAATTGAAGCATACTATTAGTGTCATTTTTTCTAACAATCAACTGATATTTTTTCACTGGCCAGTACATTGTTCCAGAGTCGACTATACCATTTCAGAAGCTAAGTCCATCAACGTAGGATTGTCTCTGGGTGTTGTGCCTAGAGTCTAGGCCCTAGATGGTTATCTGGACAGATAACTCTTCTAATTACCTGCCTGGGATTAGAAGTCTGGGATTAAATGTGTCTTCACCTTGATTAGCTCATAGATGTTAGCTGGGTCACATGTGGTCAGGCTGCTGAGGATGATGAGAATTTCTCTGCTGGTGTGTCCAGGCATGTGCCTTTAGAGAGAGAGAATCTTAAATGTTGCTGTTTCACTCAAAAAGCCTCTGTGGAACAGCATCTGTAGGTCACCCACTTGAGGGTCTGTATAGCCAGGCTGAGAGAGTTGTACAGAGAAGGCTCTCCGACACATGAGCTGTCAACTGCTTTCTTCAGAGCAGCAATGTGCTTCTTTGGATTTCCTGTTGGAGAAACAAAATAAAGGATGAGCAGGTTTGACTGGCACAGCATAGACTGAGCATTGGAGGAGGGAGCAGAAGAAACCCATGCAACCAACCCATTTATTCTCTCTGGTGATGCACAATATTAGGAAAACATGTAAACTGTTGGAAGGACAATAATAAACTGTTGGAAGGTGTGTAATAAACACATAGTTAGCTGAACAATATGAATGTGTTTCTGCCTTCGATTCATTGGAAACTTGGGTCCCAGACAAGAAGCAATCTATCTAGCTACTGTGAACAACTGGACATCACTATTTCTATCTTATGCTTCAGAAGAGAAACAGCTAATCTGTAATGTATATACATCTTTACCAGCACATGCTACTGGCTCTAATGAAACACTTTGTTTAGAAAATTAGGCCACATCAAACAAATGACTAGCTGAGAGACTGAATGCTTTGTACTTCTATAATTAGATAATATTTGTTGCATTGTCTCCAAGAAATATTTGACTTAGTTACAGGATGTTCTCTATACACTGTGGGGACTGTATATTGTCAGGGATAAATTAAAAGTTTGCTAAAAATCACACTGCTCATATGTCCCTTCAGTCACATTAAAGGTGTGGTCTATCTGAACCTCAGATATTTAGACCAGAGTTATTTATTTGTTATGAAATAATAGATTACTATAGTAGGCATGTCACAATAACACATTTTGCTGGACAATAAATTGTTCTAGAAGTTATTACAATAAAGGTTGCTTTGAGACCATTTTCAAGTAAAATAATGGCAAATGGCATAATAATGCAAGATCTTTGAGATCTTCTGATTCAATAAATTGTCAAATCATTGAACATTTAACACTTGAGCTGAAAAACATTTTAATTGTATCCAAAATAAGCAAACAACAACAAATACAACAAATAAGTTAATTATGAAGTCTCTGTAAACAAAATTGTCCTTCAAAAAAAGGGTTAGTTGATGTCAATGCACCAGACTGAAGACTTTAGTAATCCAATATTGGTAGAAAGAAAAAAGAAAAACAGTAAATCATGTACTGTTAAATGGAAATTACTGAGTTTGTTTTATTTATATTAATTTATTGCAACGAGCCTAAACTATAGTTGATACCATAGTTGAATTTGATACAATTGTACAGTTTTTTGTTTTCAATTGGCAAGCTCGTCTCCGTTTAGTGAACCAGGAACCATCAGAAGATTTCCAATCTGAGCTCCCAGGCTGGTAATTAGAAGAATTGTCTGTGCAGATAACTGTGCCTCAACAATCCTATGTTGATGGACTTACCCTCTGAAAGGGTATAGCTGACTCTGGTACAGTAGTGATAAAATATAATTTCATCCTAAAAAAAAAAAAAGACACTAACATTATGCTTCAATTCAGGATATGTGCCACAAGGCTGAAGTCATTAAAGAAAATCAGTGTGTAAGCTTTGGGGACTACAGGATGTCTGATGCCATGGTTCTAGAATCGTTCTGTGTTTAAATCCCTTTTGTAACTTTGATTAATTCATTTTCAGAGCGCAGGAAATGGATGCAAGTCCACAGACTGCTGGAACACACAGCAGCAGGCTGAGATAAGCTCCTCTATACATGAGCAGAGCAATGCTTCCCGTTTCATCATTCAGTACCTTTAACTCAGACTTTAAAGGCTGATTGTTTATGTTCCATCCTCTAAAAAAGCTGGAATACTGAAATGAAGTCTATATTCAAATTAGGTTTTGACAAAAAATATATGTGAATAAAAAATATACTAAAAAGTTTTTTTAGGATCTACATCAGGTGTGAGCATAAATGACAGTAAAAGTGGTCAAATATATTATTGACAGGTAATGTTGGAAAGCATAACTCTTAAATCCTCCTAAAATAGCATTCTAAATTTTGCACAAATTTTCACCCACAGTGATTGCATTTTGATATATCTTGAGCTCTTCTTTGCTTATTTATTAGGACCCCATTAGTTTTCATCCATCCATTTTCTGCACTGTGGTAGCACTGTTGCCGTGCAGCAAGAAGGTCCTGGGTTCGATTCCCGGCCCGGGGTCTTTCTGCACAGTTTGCATGTTCTCCCTGTGCATGTGTGGGTTCTCTCCGGGTACTCCGGCTTCCTCCCACAGTCCAAAAACGTGACTGTTAGGTTAATTCAGCGCTTCTCAATTCCAGTCCTCAGGCCCCCCTGCTCTGCATGTTTTAGATGTACCTCTATTCCAGAACAGCTGATTCAAATGATTGCATGACCATCAAGTGGTACAGAAGCCTGTTAGTCACCCACATATTCAATCCAGGTGTGTGGCATAAGGGAAACACCTAATACATGTAGGGCAGGGGGGCGTGAGGACCGGAATTGAGAAACACTGGGTTAATTGGTCTTTCCAAATTCTCCCTAGGTGTGAGTGTGTGTGTGCATGGTTGTTTGTCCTGTTTGTTTCTGTGCTGCCCTGTGACAGGCTGGCAACCTATCCAGGGTGTACCCCACCTCTCGCTTGGAACGCAGCTGGAGATAGGCACCAGCAACTCCCGACCCCACTTGGGATAAGAGTGAACAGAAATGGATGGATGGATGGATAGTTTCCATCCAAGTGGTTATTAATCTTCCTGGGGTCCAATTGATAAAATACAAAAATATTTGTAAAACAACATTGTCCTACATTTTGTACAAATTCCATATGTGAACATGGGATTTTTTAAAAGAGAGATTCCAAGTGTGCCATTTAAATCTCTGATGTTGTTAGGAAATTATTTCCATTCCTTAATTGCTATGTTGACAGATTTTTATAACAAATTGTCTTAGCACTGTGTAGGATTAAATTTGTCTCCATAGAGTATCTGGTAAAATGATTAAATATCAGAATAAAAAAACTTTTCATAAAATGATTTATGTTTCCCTGTTAGTATGACTTTCTTTATAAATATGAGTAAAGCATGCGCCAACCTAACAGTCAATAGAGGCCACTAAAGTGTGGTGCATTTCAGTAACACTTGTAGAGAATGGACATTTTATCACTAACTGAGCAGCCTTAATCTGGATTACCTGCAGCCTTGACTAACCTTGGTGGCAGCAGACCCCATAACTGAGCCTGGTCTACATAAAACAGGTCAAACATGGTTGATTTGTGCATATGAACTACTCCTGGTGGTTGGGCTGACAAACACATATTCAGCAAACTTTGGTCCTCACCTGCAAGTTCTGTAAGCTTCTCAGCCCTTTTGTTTTTGGTGGTGATAATGCCAACCTGGAATTAAACACAACCCATTTAAATAGCGTAGCTACATAATCAGAGGAGCTTTAGAACCACCCCTATTTACCTGAAACAATGGCTATCCTCCTTTTTACATTCACTTAAACATTTATTACCCACAACATCACTACTATTGAAACTGAGTGAAATAAAAAGAATTAGGCAATCAATTGTAAATTTATACTGCTGCTTAGTGCTTCATATTCTACCAATGTTAACACTGAGCAGTTTTGGAATCACAGAGTAATTGTTTGATTTTTCTTAAAGTAATATTTGAAACACTCCTTTTTATTAGAAGCCTGTTAAATGTTACTGAAACTGACAGAATGTAATCTGCACATAAATGAAAGTATTTTTAATATTTACACTTGTGTGTTGGAACAGTGAGGCTGAAAAGTGTAAACATTTACCTCTGACATCATAACATAACTGAGTCAAGAGATCAACATTTAATTTACAGGTATAGAGGACAGCAATAATTTTCTGAAGACAAAAGACACGTCAAACAACACAGTTACATCATCAACAACCACCAGAGGGCAGCAGCGATTGTATTATCAGCCAAACTCTGGAAGATCCCTCATCATGCAGCAGCAGTTAAACACAAAACACACTGCCAAAAAAACATGAGAATTCACCAGGTGGAAAAGGCAGATGTTGTTGGACAGGAAAAGTGTTTCTCCAGAAGCCCTAAAAAGTAGCTAAATATTAGTAGTGAAATATTATTCACTCTAATTTTTTTCAACCAACCAATCTGCTTGGGTTCTAAAAGTGTTAGTTGAAACACTTTTATGTTCTGTTCCAGATCATTTTTCTGCCGTCTTCTGAGTGTAGGTGGAAGACAAAAACTAATGTAGTTTATTTCAGAAAATTCCAGATGCCCTACAACCACCAACACTGAACATGTTGTCCGTCTCCTCTGTTCTTTAAGTGTAAGCCTAATGGTGTCATACCTGGCTGATTGGATTCTGGTCAAAGTATTCATTGATGAATCCCTCTATCAGCTGAAGATGAAGAAAGGGAATGTGGCTTAGAGACAATCACCATGTGCAGTAACTGGTGTCAGGTGTGTTCTGTCTCACCTTCAGGGTAGAGGTGAGACGGTTGGGTTTTAAGTCCTGGTCCTCCATACTGCGTGAACAGTCAATAACAACATATAGGTGGCGCATCTAGAGCACAAGACAATTCCATGTCTCCAATCTCCTCTGGGTTTCAAAATGATTTTTATGATAACACAACGTGGGTGTGAGCCTGTTTCTGATAATTCCATCAGACACGGGTCTCACTCAGGGCAACGCTGGAGCCTGGTTGCTGACTTCATTCAAAAATATATTAGCACTAACATGGGTGTCGGTGGCTATTTTTCTAATAACTAGGCTAATGTTAACAAGTGAGATTTATTTTTATCTTGTTACCATTTGATAGCTGCAGGAAGATTTATCGTGTGGCATTTGTTTTGTCCTGTGACTGTGATAGTGATGCAAAACAGGATTGTTGCGAAGTCTACACTGTGGTCGTTTTTTTTTTTTGAGGTGTCGAAAGGGTAAGGAAATGTATATAACATCAGTAAAAATGAGTTATCAGCCATGACAGGAATATTAATATTGCATGTCAATATCAGCCCAAATATTCATGTCTGTGTATCCCTAATTCAAAACAAAATTGCTGACAATAAGCTTGGCTGGTTTGTTTTGGTTCTTTTCATTAACAGTAATTCCATCGGCTGAACTTATAGAATGTCTAAAGGTGGTTGTCGCTGTACAACGCTTTTATTCTAAAGACACAATATTAGCTGCGAGAACATGGCATCTATTAAGAGCTGTAGCTCATATGAGATCTGTCAACTGTAGCTTCACAGTATGAACTGAGAAACCCAGTGGAGAAGCAAAGACCCAGACTTCACTCACCATCCCAAGCCTCACTTGTGCATGGCTTTGTGTCACCCTATGAGGTAAGCAGAGCAGGGATGTAAAAACCAGGCTGAAAAAGCACATGCAACTAAAGACTGAAATATATCACATTCAATAAATTACAACATATGACTTTTGAAAAAAACTTTTAAGCAGGTATTAAACATATTTTTCATTAAATCCAGGTTTCCGTTTTAAATTTTTTTTTTTATTGAACTGATGTAAAATTCTAATTGTGTCATATGTTTGTCAGCTGTAAAATAACAATCAGTGGAAAATAACAATTAAAAAAATGAAGGCTTTCCATCATCTGCGTAATTAAGCACTTAATGATAACTGTTGCTATAACAAATGAGCTTTTGAAATTGCTGTCTAACGCACCTTTTTCTTTTGGACTCGTACAGGATCTCCTCCACTGTGGCTTTAAGGGAGCCAGACTCATCCTCCTTAAGCACCTCCCTGTAGAAATTCAGGAGTATCCCAGGTAGTTGCATCAGATACGAGCACATGTCCCAACCTGAGAATATTCTCACATTACACATCTTACCATGTCCTTTCATAGCCTCCTTCCCAGCGCTTGGCTCTCTCTGGTTCTTCATCCATCATGTCTTCCCGTCAAACACAGTGAAACAATGATCAAGTCCAAACTATTTAACTGGAACTGCCAAATATAAACTCGACTGTAAACTGATTAAGGGTGTGTACAGGTATCACACCTCAAGAACAATAAAGCTTCAAGAAAACCAAAAATATATTTCACTTATTGTTGTTGATTAAGTCGTCATTGTACCTCTTTTTAACTGTTAAAATGCTTCCTCAAACAATAGCCGGGGTCATGACCTTCTAACGTTTCATTTCTTAGGTCAAAAGCTGGAAATTTTTGGAACCTCTGCTGAAAATCCATTTGTTAGTAACAGTGGTTGCCGATTAACCAAATTTTTGGTCAAATGTTGGATTAGTGATCATTACATATTTATGTTATTTTTGTGTTTATTTTTTCAGTATTTTGTAATTCAATTATATCCTTGAAAGATTCACCACCCGTAAGGGGCTAAAAATTAATCACCATGACTAAATCTTGTACAGTTACATGACAGACTGAAAAACTACTAATTAATGTGGATAAAGCTTTATCATCCATCACTACTGAGTCCGAAACACACTGAGCTGAGACGAACCGTTTTAGCAACAACCACCAGAATGAGGCCCAAACGGTACATCATCACAACAAAACGCTTCTCAGGCGGTCCGCCCTCCCGACTGAACCCAGTTCATATAGTTTTACATAAGGCCAAGTTAGTTTTTTAAAAAAAATTCTAAATAAATAAAATCTGCATTGTTTTTACCAAGGTGTAAAAAAAAAAGTAAAATATTAAAATATCAAGGAGAAAAGGACACTAGATGAAAAACAAATTGACGTTGGACAGAACAGAAGTATCCTCTATTGTCCCTCAGAGGGGAAACCGAATCATTTCAGCTTCTACGGCAGGACGACGAACTTCCTCATCACGACTGAGCCGGGCGGAGAGCTCTCGTTGTCTCCACGGGTGTCTCGATTAATCCTGTGCTAAATTAGAGGATTAACTTTCCGCTCCCTTTACTTACCAGAAGTTTATGTGTTATTGTCTTGAAACCAGAGATTTAACTAGCAGTCCATCTGCCAGTTGGTGCACCAGAAAATTCTTTCCGTAAGGAAACACGCTGCAGCGACGATCCGCGACAGACCATTAATGACATTTTTTTATTAAAACTCCCAGTACAAATTAATACAACGTTTTATTGTGCACATTACCGTTTACGTTGCAGAGATGAAAATCCTACAGATATGTCAATTAAAGAACGCCCCAGCAACAACAAAATCAAAAGTATATAATTATGGTTAAAATGTAACTCAATTTAGTACAGTAAGAAAAACATTCGATAGGCCAGACATGGATCAATCAAAAACTTCATTTTCCATCAAGCTACTGCTCCATTATTGGCATGTATCCAAAAAATTTTTAAAAAAAATACTGTAAATACACATGAAAAGACTTGATCTCAAATTCCAAAACAGTCTTACGATATGGATAACACAAGTTCTTGCATTAAAACTTTAATGTATACAAAAGCTAGCTTTAGCATGTTATGTAGAAAGAAACATGGCATTAAAGTGAATAAAATAAGCCAGTGTATGGATGCAGATTAATAGCTAGATAGAACAGATTTTATACACAGCAATTGAATTTGGAAAGTATTCTTAATGCAAAAATACAAAACTATGCTCTTTTAGTCATCTCTTGTGGTGAGAATATAATGAGAGGCTTGATTAAGACATCCTTTATACAGAGATTAAATAATACGCTTCAACTGAACCAAGTCACAGGAGAACGCTCAGGGGCGGCGGTCGTATTCACTGATTTTGGTCTTGATGTGTGACAGTTTGGATTTCAGATATTTACATCTCCTCTTCTTCATCTGGTAATCTGGGGACTGACAAGAAAAGAGCATACGAACTTTTCATCAACGTGGGTTGACACGTCCAAGACAAAACCAAGTTCAACTTTGAAACATCTCTGGCTTAAAAACAATAAACTGAACCGCCCACCCTGCAACAAGATTTATAGAACAGATTTAGGTGTTTGGGTTGTGCTCAGTGCTTTATAATGAGCTGCTGATTCATACACCTGCTGATATGGTGCTTGTCCTTGGCTAACTGAAGAGTAGCTTTTCTTTGATTGCAGTAGCAGGTCATCTTTTGACCCTCCCAAATGCAAAGCTTCAGCGTTGTATTTATTTTTATTACAGTTTTATTCTAGTTGATACCTTATTTGTAGTATAATTCCAAAGCATTTTAGTCAATTGTTTTTTTTAAATGTTACGTATATAAATAAACATGACTGTCATCTAGCCCCTGTGTTGTCCTCTCTGACCTTCCACCCCACCATTCAAATTAAAACCAAAAGATTTAGAGTCTGAACTAATTAAACCAAGACATCATTTACAAATATGAACTACTGTGACTTCATTCTGTGTTTGTCCTTTACATGCTAAATATGAATTCCATTTGTCATAAAAATGTTCAATTTTAGGAAAACCCTATTAAGGTTTTACACCTGCAACCTTCCTCACCAGAGTTACGTTCATCTTATTTTTAGAGGGACCCAACACATTTCACTGAGCGCTGACTTTACCGTGAACAAAACTGCTTTAATATTCCTAGTAAGTAATGTCCATCCACTGAAGGTTGGAGTATTTTTTGTCATTTATCCACTCATCTGGATGTGACGTGTCTGGGTCGTCAAGATGTATCTCATTAACTAATGTCAATTTGGTAGCATAACTTATTTCATCATGCTGTGACAAACAGTTGTAGGGTGCTGACAACATGCTGGCTAATATTAAAACAGCAAGTCATTGGGGGTTACCATGTCAACTGGTGATAGTTTAAAGATAGGCTGACTCTTTCTGCAGTCAGGTTGCATGTGCATCCACTGTGTTTAAAAACAAATAGTCCCTCTATTTTAATTATTATGGATAATCTTGTTTTTAAAAATATTTTTAAGACTTTTGTGACCTTCGTGCAGTGAAATTTTTGCTACACAGTGAGGTAGATGGAATGGGAAGCCATCTGTTCTCTGTACTTGTTTTGTCCACTGATCCTTAAGATTTTCTTTTGGGAATACTTATGGGAGGCTGATGGGAGGCTTACTTGTTGACTGGAGTAATAAGAACCTCCAGCTGCCGAGCGTCTTTTTAACATTTATCCCAGTATACTACAACAAACGGAGATAATGAAGACTAATATATTAACTTCGGTAGCACACTGTATGCTGCCTTCGTCTAGGGTTGAACCTTTCAGAAAAGAAAATAAGGGATGCCTACCACAATGGGCACACCACAACCTTTTTATGGCTGCTTTTGGTAAAAAATAAATGAAATAAAAAAAATCAGTAGTGCAATCATTTATTTAGAGAGATTGGTTAGAGTACCCAAAAATTATACTCAAATCAGAGTAGTATAAAGTCAACATGTTAAGTAGAAGCTTTAAATAAGTAAGTGTAAAAAGTATTTAGTAAAGAGTCTACTCAAATACTGTTTAATTGATCATAAGACATGATTTAATATTTTAAATGCGTCATTAGACAGCCAAAAATAAAATATTTGGTGCGAATTCCGGTATTTTAAAGTAGGCCATTGTTTTAAAGTAGTAACTTACTTTAACACAAGCTATTAAAGTAAGTTACTTTAACACATGGTGGTCCAAAGTAGTCTTTAGTGGTGGAAAAGTCCATTGTCTTCATATTTATCATCAGAGTTCACAACTTGGTTAAGCTTACCTTCTTGAAGCTTTTGACTTGAGTGTATTCATTCAAGGCATCCTGTAGTAAGACCAATTAATTGTTAGTGTCACAACACAGAAACATATTTAAGATCCATACACAACTTTGATTATGTAAGAAACATAATGGCTGCTCCAGCACTATTCCACTTTAATTATTATTTTTTATGATTGCAGTTCTGAAACCATTACATGATAATAGAAATATACAATAAACACAAACACAAGCTTCTAGTTCCCCACCTAACTCACTCCAGCATATTATAAACTGACATCAAAAAAAAAAAAATCAAACCCAAACCAGAAAGCCAGGAATGTGTGTCGTAATCAGTACTGGTATGCAGTAGCAGTACAATAATTTGCACTCTGATGAGACCCACTTGTCAGATTAAAAGTATGTTTTAAAAAAGATTCTGTCTGAAAATGACTTTCATTGGTCTGATGTGATATTCTAGCCATAGATATGAAGTTTTCAGTAGCACAATATCATCATAACAGACAAAACGGCTTCAAAACCTCAGTCTATGTAGGATTAATCTAAATGTGTTTCACTTTATGAATTGAGTCAATGAAATAAATTTACACTTCAATAATATTTTAATTTATTTAATGCCCTCACCAGATATTGTGGACTCCCCTCAGGGAGCCTGTCCAAGTCTCCTTCCAGGTCAGCTAGGTTCTGGTTTAAGCTATCCAGTCCAGCCTGTAGGCTCTTGTATTCAAGATGGTCTCGGTCAAATTCTCTTTTGTAGTTTAGGCGCTCTTGCTCATCCATAATGGGTGGAAATAAACTGTAAACAACATTGAGAGACAAACTCATTTTATATATATATATATATATATTTTTTTTGCTGCGATTACAGCTGCAAGTTGTTTGGTTTTGTCTCTATCAGTTTTGCACATCGAGAGACTGAAATTCTTGTCCAAATTCGAGCTCAGTGAGGTTAGATGCAGAGCGCTTGTGAACAACAGTTTTCAGCTCTTTCCACAGATTCTCAATTGGATTCAGGTCTGGATTTTGACTGGGTCATTTTAACACCTGGATATATTTATTTGTGAACCATTCCATTGTAGATTTTGCTTTGAGTTTGGGATCATTGTCTTGTGTGGAAGATAAATATCCATCGCAGTCTCAGATCTTTTACAGACTCCAACAGGTTTTCTTCCAGAATCTTCCATCAATTTTAACCATTTTCCCTGTCCCTGCTGAAGAAAAGCAGGCCCAAACCATGATGCTTCCATCACCATGTTTGACGGTGGGGATGGTGTGTTCAGAGTGATGAGTTGTGTTGCTTTTATGTCAAACGTATCATTTTGCACTGTGGCCAAAAAGATGACAGTTATGACAAATATGTAAAAAAATATTTTTTATTTTCACTTAGGAGAGGGCAGGTCAGGAGGGATGTGGGTTAGAGCTGCTGCTGCTGCTGCTGACTGACTCATCTGTTGTTAAATGTGATAAGAGGTACATGTACAAGTTAAATATATGAATATGATGGTAATTTTTTTCCTTCGGTCATAGAATGCTAGTGAAATGGAGGCAAACAGTAGTCTGAAACCATGATAATTATGCTGAATGGTTGATGATCTGGGCTGCACAGTGGCGCAGTTGGTAGCACTGTTGCCTTGCAGCAAGAAGGCCATGGGTTCAATTCCCAGCCCAGCGTCTTTCTACACGGAGTTTGCATGTTCTCCCTGTGCATGCGTGGGTTCTCTCCGGGTTCTCTGGCTTCCTCCCACAGTCCAAAAACATGACTGTCAGGTTAATTGGTCTTTCCAAATTCTCCCTAGGTGTGAGTGTGTGTGTGCATGGTTGTTTGTCCTGTTTGTTTCTGTGTTGCCCTGCGACAAACTGTCGACCTGTCCAGGGTGACCCCGCCTCTCGCCCGGAACGCAGCTGGAGATAGACACCAGCAACACCCGACCCCGTTAGGGACAAGGGTGACCAGATAATGGATGGTTGATAATCTCACACAGTCTACCCACTTCTCTTGGAGAAAAACTGGGTTATAAATTGACACTCTTGTTTTTTTCTCTATTTCTCTGTTCTTTTGAAAACCTGACTTTATTATTTTTCTTAGAAGCATAGTAACATAGTAACAGTCATTCTTATCTTCCACTGACTGCTGCTGAACACTGTCACTGTCAATCACTGTCACTGAAATCTTCTTCTTCCAAGACATCTCCGTGCTCCAAGCAGGAACGAACCATTTCATACAGTTCCAGGGGGGTTCAGGGCAAATGTCTGCTTTTTGGTCTGAGAGTGGCAACATTTAATTTTCACTGCTAAAAACTATTTTAGAAAACACAATTTAAACAAAATTATTTGTAGTTTCATAGAAATATTCCTTATTTCTATGAAAAAAATAAAATAAAATAAATTGTGTAGGATTGTCATAACTTTCCCCCGTATATGGCACCCTTGTAGATATATATATATAAATCACTCACACACTGAAATCTTCTTCTTCCAAGTCATCTCCGGACTCAAACCCAGCATCGTATTCCTTCAGTCTGGATTTATAGCCTCCTGCAAAACTGCTTATGTCAGAGTCTCTGAAAATAAGAGTGAGAAACTTTAGGTTTTTGTATGAGCCAAACCATTTTTATAGTGCTGCAACATACTCAGTGGCAGTTTTTCAATATATAGTCCTCTGCATTCCACAGAAAATGCAGAGGACTATATACTAGCCCTGTCCCTTTTCCATCCATCCATCCATTTTCTTTTCACCCTTATCCCAAGTGGGATCGGGAGTTGCTGGTGCCGATCTCCACCTGCGTTCCAGGTGAGAGGCGGGGTACACCCTGGACAGGTCGACAGTCTGTCACAGGGCAACACAGAAACAAACAGGACAAACAACCATGCACACACACACTCACACCTAGGGAGAATTTGGAAAGACCAATTAACCTGACAGTCATGTTTTTGGACTGTGGGAGGAAGCCGGAGAACCCGGAAGTAACTCATGCATGCACAGGGAGAATATGCAAACTCTGTGCAGAAAGACGCCGGGCCGGGAATCAAACCCAGGACCTTCTTGCTGCAAGGCAGCAGTGCCACTGTGCAGCCCTTGCCTCTTTTCCAAATAGATCTAATTGGAAAAGGGATTAAAAGCAGTGATCTCCCTAGGCAGAAGTGGACTTGAATAACTAAGTTACCCTGGTAGGTAGAGAGGCTTGTTGTAGTCCATCTTGTCCAGATACTCTCTTGAACCCCCAACTCTATCATTAGGGTCTCGGACCAACATCTCTGGTTCACCTGACACATTGTTCACCTGAAGTGGGATAATTGAGTTAATGTCAATTTAAAATCAGAAGCTCAAACAAGTAACTCATTGAATTTAAACAGAATTCCATTACCTCTCACAAAAACCGCAAAGTGATTATTTCATCATCATACTGAATGTTTCTACTTTCATTAAATGTGTTTTTATATCTGTTTATCATCATCTTGAAAGAGAAGAAAATACAGGGAGAAAAATAGAGACAGTGACAGACATTAGTTGCTTTTATTTTTGCTTCTTTGAGTCTCTTATTCAAGAAGTATGCTTCTTGAGTTCTATTGAGGTTATTTTTACCCTGAGGTAAACTGTTTTCTCTTATGACAAACTGTGTGGGTGGAAGAGCCATGCACCAAGTCCGACCGGTTCCTCCACTCTTTCCTGCATGTCTGAATGCCACAGATACCATCACTGCCGTCAGCAGGAAGTCTGACAGAGCTATCTTTTAATCTCTAAAACTGTCTAAACCATTGAGTGTTCTTCTGGATTACTTGACTAAATTGAAAACTTTAATTTTTATTGATTTTTAAAGGCCGTTCTGACATAATGTTACTAATTTCTCATCATTGGAATCAAACTTTAACATTCCAGTTTTGCTTTGTGCTCAACGCCTCTCCTGAGTTTCAGGACATCGTCCTGAAACTGACAATGGCCCAACAGACCACACCCAGAAACTGCAAATGAAACCATCCACCCCTTTCTCACAGTTCATTGAGAAAGGATTGAAAAACTTACAAAACAGTTTGCTCTGCATAAAACAAAATGTGTAAATAAATCTAACCCACTAACCTCTTCTTCTCCACCTTACATAAAACGTAATAATTTTTGAGACTTGGAGTAATAAATAAGAGTAATGTGTAATGTGTTATGAAACAACTTAAGGGATTACATGATTCACTTCAAATTTAAATAAATGTAGATCTAATTGTGACCAACATTACTACCAGCACAGTATTAGTTTCCTTTGCTACATCAAGACATGAAGGGTTCTAAACCCCCAAAGTTGTGCTGTAAAATCTTGCAATGAGATGTGAGCAGCAGATCATTTGAATTGGTGCCTCCATGGACTAAACTTGACCAACAAAAACTTGTATTGCACTGGGATGCTGTGGTGGCACAGGGGTAGAGCACAACCCCCACATAAGCCTTTATCCTCATCACGGATGTCTCCCCCTCCTTTCTTTACCTACTTTACTGTATAACTACTCTCCTGTCTGTCTCCTGGCTGCCTGAGCCAAAAAATATATGTATTGTGTGCACTATGGTTTTTCAATGTCTTCAGGCTTCACAAACTAAATCTGTTAATCACTATTCCTTGCTTGGATCACCTTTGATAGATATCAGAAAAGACTGGGAACACAATTGTTCTACCTGTAGTGCTTTTAAAGAACATTTGAAAGAGTTCATTAAGACTTCGCAGACATGTTCTCATTAAATTAATGTTTTATTGTGTTTTTAGTGATTGTTTGTTAATGTGCTTGTATGTTTATAATGTTTTTCTGTTGTTGGGTCTTTTTTGTTTTGGGACTACAGATGGAAATGAGCAATTATGCTATAATCTGGCTCATTTACAGTCTGTACAGGAGTATTGATTGTTCATTAATGTGCATTGTCCTCTAATAAATTAAATTAAATTAAACAATGGGAGGGCAGCAGGTTCTGGCGGGTCACCGGTTTATGAGCTTCTTTGATGTTTCCCGAACCGGAGAGCTGGCAGGTCCAGTTCGCGGACATCTGCCGCTCTTCC
>CAEGAD010060094.1:0-67494 GCA_903067055.1 Poeciliopsis paucimaculata
AAACTACTGTTAAATAAAACTGTCCACTTAGTTAGCAACACTGTGTGATTTTTGTGTGATTTTGTTATGTATATATATATATATATATATATATATATATATATATATATATATGTACAGCCTATACTGATTTTTTTACAAGTGAAATTGGATTTGATTCAAAGATGGTAAACTGGTTACGAAATCTCTGACCTACTAATATCGTTGACTATTAAAAACGACACATATTATTTATTCATTCATTTCTGAGTCTGCAGGAAGCGCGCGCATGGCGACCCGAGATGCCGCGCGGCGCCTTTTGCAGATGCGGCACACGTTATCTGCTCCAGAGTGTGTCGGTGTCAAATTATTAATATTCAACGTGCGACGTGAATGAACGCGGAACGGCTCAGCCACAACGCAAATGAAGAATAATCTCAGCCACTCTGCTGGCTTGCTCTCCGCAGAATGAATGGCACCAAAAAAGTAAATAATAATAATTAAAAAAAAAAAAAAGAAAAAAAAGTGAATTAAAGCGTGTTTCTGCATGCTTCTGCCGCAGCCTCCGTTTCTGCAACAAAAGGCAAATTAGATGCCACAAAACACGAGGATCAGTGCTGCAGCTGCAGCTGCTGCAGCGGCGAATGCACGCAGACCCAGACTATAATCCAACCAGAATACTGATGCATCAGACAGGATCATACATCTGCGTTCATATGAAGAGCGAGCAGCACACACACACACACACACACACGCACACACGCCCCCACACACACACGCACACACACACACACACCCCGTGTGACGACGTGTTTTTCTCAAGGACAGAGATCGGAATCGAGCTTGAGACGCGGGGAGGTTTTTATTTGCGCGCATGTTGGTCAGGAACAGGAGACGCGTCCAGAGAGAGAGAGAGAGAAAGAAAACCAACAATCGCTGAGATAGTAAAGCTCGGAGGCATGGCAGAGAGGAGAAGTGAGTTAGAGGGGACGACGACGAGAGCTGCGCCAATCTCAAATCCATCATCATCATCATCATCGTCATTACTCGGTTGAGACGCCTCGAAGCGGTCGCTCCGGCAGCACACTGGAGGGGATGTATAGAGGGGCGGCGGGGGGAAAGTGGGTGCAGGAACGAGGGGGAAAGTGTGGGGGGGGGGGGGGGGAGGGGTAATCCTGAAAGACGCGCATCCCAGCTGAGAGCCGCCTGCATGCGGTGCCTTCTCCTGACCAGCCTGCCTCTTCCCTCACTAATCTGGCAGAGATTCCCCTCTCATCTGTTACACACACCTACACGCTCCCTCTCTTCTCCTTGACACACACACACACCCCTACACACACATGCGCGCGCACAGGCATAGGCAGGAATATAAACTCAGACGCTCTCTCTCTCTCCCTCCCTCTCTCACACACATACACACACACACACACACACACTTTTTTTTTTTTTCTTTTTTTTTTTCTTTTTTTTCCCATATCCATCTCTTCCTCCCTTCCCCATGCGATGTAGCCTGGCTGAATCCGGAGCCCGAGGAGACGGAGAGAGCCATGGAGAGGCGGATATATTTACCTGAGCGCAGTCTGCCGGGCTGGCTGCCGGGATCGGCTGCAGCTGTTCGGGGGGGTGAAAGAGAATTAGCAGAGCAGCATAGCGGCGTGCTGCTGGTCTCTTCATCAGCTGATCACTCAGAAAGCGGAGCCCAGAAGGGGGGAGAATGAAAGCGCTATGTTTTTTCTTTTTTTTTTCTTTTTTCATACACAAATCAATGGGGCTGGGTATTTAAAAAAAAAAAAAAAAAAAAAGAAGAAGAAAAAAAGGGGAAACGATATTAATGCCATACCCATCTCTTCTCCTTTCCTTTCTGCAGCTTTCGGGATTGTTTTCCTTTCTTGATTGTTACAGGCCCCTTCATTTTTTATTTTTTTTACCCCCAGATATTTTTTTCTTCTTGTCTTCCCAACCCCGCTGTTAAAAGCTATCACACCCCCCCCCACCTTTTAAAAAAAAATTTAATTCGATGTTTATTATTATTATTATTATTATTATTATTATTATTATTATTATTATTATTATTATTTGAAATGTTGCGCCCTTAAAGGCGCAGCAGCCACAGCAACCTGCAGCTTGTGCATTTATATAGGCAGCCTGGAAATTATTCCAATTATTGCACGAGTGTTATTGACTCAAATTACACTTGACTCCCCTCTACCACAGCTGAAAAGTGAGAGAGAGAGAGAGAGAGAGAGAGAGAGAGAGATGGTGGAGGGGGTGTTGGCGAATGACTGAAAAATCTGCAGCACTGATCGCTGCTGGAGCTGAAACAATGGCAGGAAAGCAGCCCAGTTCGGGCTACAATTCAAGCACATCTGGTTTCTGTGAAACAATTTGATTGTTTTTTTTCTTTTTTCTTTTTTCGCCTTCCAGCATGTTGTGCAAAAAAAAAAAAAAAAAAAAAAAAAAAAAAAACCCCAAAAAAAAAAAGTTACGGCGACCACGACCGGAAAGTTGCAGCATAGAACTGTGGGGGTCACGTTGTTTTACACAGTGACTGTAACTCCTGCTAATGACATAAATGTATTTCAAATCGGACAGATACGACTATGAGTAGTCGTCTGGCATGTAGACCCTCTTTAGGATAGTTTCTGCTGTTTGATCAAAGTGTTTTAGTGGAGAACACCTTCTGTTGTAGGAGAACAAAAACAACAACAACAACAAAAAGGCATTTTAAAGCTTGTAGAAGCTGCCAAAAAGCAATTGCCACAAATAGTTTTGCGCCTTTGCGTCACTATGGTGGAATGTCGACCCACTTTCTTGCTTTCATTTGGCGACGCTGAAGGGTTTTCAAACACGAGCATGCACCCAGTATCTTAACCCTGATTAACACTTGGACATTGACTAGGCCCCTCAAAATCTTTAATAATTCTTGGATTTCTTTTAAAGATTTTCAGAGGCAGACGTGTTGTGGAGTTTTGTGAACTCGGATCAACTTCAGACTTTGATTCCTAAACCTACTAAAGCCTAAATCGATATACTTAATACACACATTATCTTCTACTACAACAAAAATAAATGATGCTTAACCCTGTTTTAATTCTTATCTTGCTTCTGCTACTACAGATTCACTGAAGTTAACAGTTCACAAGAGTTACATACTTTTTTTTTTCTTTTTTTTTTTTAGCAGGACTCTGTAAAATCTGATTGCCCAGTGAAGAGGAAATCCAGCCATTGGATATGGGGGGGATTGACCTGAAGTTGCAGGACTGGAGTTTGAGACTCCTGCTTGTAATTAATGATTGGCAAGCGAAAGCAGCATTATTGATCTGATCAGCTTCTATTTTGTAAGGCAGCAGGCAAAGCTGTTTGCACCAAACCAACCAATTTAAGTTCTATTTAAGTGAAAGACGTCCGCACGCTGTGACCAAACCAACAAAACCAGTAGAGCGAGGTGCAGTCAGCCGAAGAGTCAAGTGTAAGGCGATCCTGGAGGTTTTGCTTGGGCCTGTTTTGATTTTGTTAGGTCTGGACTTTCTGCGGATTCCTGTGTTTTGCCGAGTTCACTTATTCACTCTCTGTGTTCGATTGCTGTCGGTTATTTTATCTCTTCGGTCAAAGTCAGATTCTGCTGCTGTCCACCTGCCGCCTGGCCCGCCGCGCTCTGTGGAAAACCTCTCCCGGTGCTCCTCATTGTTTCCAGTTTTGCAAAACTCTATTTGGCTCCTTGTTGAGCTCCCTTCATACCATGACTCTGCCAGCATCACGCCTGCATTCAAGGCATGGTTGGCAAGTTTTTGCTGTCGTTGTAGTTACAAGAGCAATGACTTTTTTAAATTATTGTTATTATTTTGTAAGTAATCAGTGGTAAAATGCTGAAAAAGATGCCGTTATTCATACGGCACATATTGCTTTTGACTTGTAGAAATATATTTTCTAGCTCAGTCAGAACCCCGACTCTGTGATGGAGAATCTGTGGAAGAGTCTTGGGATCAGGACGACTTTCAGCTGTAAAAGTAAACCGTCAAAACGCCAGTGGAAACACGCAAAACGCTCTCAACAGTCATGAAAAGATGAATAGAAAGTAGGGCGTCGAATCCTTAGGATGTACTGTTTGCTAATAGTAATATGCACACATATTTATGTGGCACAAATTTAGCTTTATTATAACGAGAAAATGAATGTCTTCTCTAACTCGCCACAGAAAAACAACACAGAGGGAAGGATGCATGACCCATAAAACTAACAGCAGTCCATCCATCCATCCATTTTCTTTCACCCTTGTCCCTAGAGTTGGAGGTCGGGAGTTGCTGGTGCCGATCTCCAGCTGCTTTCCGGGTGAGAGGCGGGGTCACCTGGACAGGTCGCCAGTCTGTCGCAGGGCAACACAGAAACAAACAGGACAAACAACCATGCACACACACACCTAGGGAGAATTTGGAAAGACCAATTAACCTGACAGTCATGTTTTTGGACTGTGGGAGGAAGCCGGAGAACCCAGAGAGAACCCACGCATGCACAGGGAGAACATGCAAACTCCGTGCAGAAAGACCCCGGGCCGGAATTCGAACCCAGAACCTTCTTGCTGCGAGGCAAGTCATCATATAATAATCTAGCCCTTTTTTGAGATATGACATCAGAAGAGGTCTTTTTTTTAAAGACAAAAACATTGCTTGAAGATTAAGTCTGTACACCATCAGCCTAATTTGCTTCAAATAAACCTTAAGATATGTTTTGTGGATTTCCTGTCACTAAAAATGAACTTAAATTCATAATGTGGGAAACTTAAGAGCCAGAATCAGCATAAACACGACATGCAGACAGAACCGAGCTAAACGTGAGAACTTTCCCAGCAAAAGTTGAAATGGACCTTTTTGCTAGGGAAGAGAACTTAACACTACTAAGGTATGTAGTGTTTACTCTATTTACCCTGGTAGCAGCTCATCCAAATCTAAGTATGTTGCCCAAATTAAATGATTTAAAAGCCTTTCAGCTGCTTTCTCCAAGCAATTATTTAATGGCCACCGAAGTCTAGCAAATTCTGACTCACTCAAAACAGGACCTTCAGTTTTATAATAGGATAACTACACTAGATAATTCATTTGTTATATCTTTTTTAATATCTCTGTCCTATACAGTGTGCAGTGTGTTTTACAAAAGATGATAAACTGGTGAACTGAGAGTGTAAAGACGGGCTGCATGTCTCCCAGGCCTGAAATATAAGATAAAACAAATTAGACTTCTTGTCATAATCATGCAGCACAGCAGCACATCTCTGAATGTAGTCCATATTCAGATGCTGCGTCTTCTCCCCACCCCTCCCGTCAAGAGCATAAAGGGATTAATTTGCATTACTGGTGTCAAATTATGAATTTTTTGTTGTTGTTGTTGGTTTCATTCCTGCCATGTCAGCTTGGCACGACTCGCTTTCAACTTCAGACGAAAGGTCACATGAGCGGATGGGGTGACCTCGGCCAACGAGAGGTATTCGTCTCGGATCGACGCTCGAGGCCCGCTTGCTCAAAACGGCTGTTGCCATGGCAACTGCAAATTTTTTGTTATTGGACCTTGTATATCATTGTGTTTTACTGCTGTTGCTGGGAAATGAGTCAGGCGGCTCGCTCGCAGTCGGAGACGCGCCATCTCTCAGGAATGGGGGGGAGGAGGAGGAGAAGGAGACACTGGCATGCTGGCAGGATTTCACACTTTTTATTGATATTTTTCTTCGTTTTTAAGAATTAATTTTTTTTTTATGTTAGACGCAAGGAGCACCTTGAAGCGTCTGGACAGAAGCTCAGTGCGTTGACGAAGAAAGACACGATTATTCTGACTCATTTATCCACCAATAGTCACATGCAGAAATACTGCATCTAATGTGGGACACTCATTAAAATACAAATAACTCTAGGGTACAGCTTGTCCCCTCCCCACCCCCAAATAAAAATCATGAATGATGCAGAAGTTGCTGAAATGTAAAATTCACAAAGTGTCACACAAACAGGGATAGTGACTGAAGCATTTTGATCAGCGCTCTGTGCTGGGATTCGCAGCGTCAGGCCTCAAACCCAGTCAGTCAGAGCTGCTCTCCGAGGAGGTTTGAAAGATGAAAACGCCCCGTCGCATCAACCCCATGGAATCGTCTGTGAAAGCTCTCAAGGAGACTAAAAAAGACCGAGGCGAGGATGAGTCCAAAAGGACAATTCCCGCTCTCCGCGGGCGGGATTGTGGGAATGGAGAGATTAGGAGGTGAGAAGTGTGTGAACACGGCTTCCGGGACGACAACTGTTGGGAGTCGTGGGATCGCCTGCTGAAGGTCTCACACAGTCTGTGTTTCAAATGGCTGCACTGTCAATTCTTTACAGTGCAGTTCCCAAAAGTGTTCATAACCTTACAGCCCTGGAAACACCGTCCCTCCTGGCAACGACAACAACAAAACAAAGGGATGGTAACATCAAGTTGTTGGGATCATTTCATTCAGAAGAGATAGGAAAGTTTATCAAAGTCAACACACACACAAAAAAAGCTACAAAGTGGTGGAATGCTCAGAGCACATGTTTAAATGGCCTAGTCAAAGTCCAGATTTAAATTCCATTAGTAACTTTTTTTTCCTGCTCCTTTGTGCTGGTCTGTCACACCACAAATTTCCACTAAAGTAACTTGCTAGGAGCAAACAAATCAAACAAACAAAATAAAAGTAGATGGTTTATTAAAAGACAAAAAAAAAAAAAAAAAAAATCAAAAAAAACTTGAGACATCAATAAGCTGCAGAAATCAAACATAATTAATTATGCAAGAAAAAAGAACAAGGAGACGACTCATCTGTTCTTGCAGCCACATTTTCCAAACAAAATCAAAACAAAAACCCGACCTTCTGCTTTCCAAAATTCATTTAATAGATTTAATAATATAACCAATGAAATACAAAATTACATTTTAAACAAACCAAAATAAATGTATAACTTATAATCATGTGGCTCTGGTATCATGTTTAAATTCTATGAGAATAGGAAAAGATGCTAATTTTAGTATATGATAAGAAATGCTTCAAATAATTTCGTGCCACCCGATAGAAGTCGCATTATATTAAAGTAAACATTTTCTAAAAAGAAAATACAAATATTTAATTGTATTGATTGAAACTGATCTAATCTATTGTGACAAATTGTTAACTACATTGCCATGCTGATATGTAGGACAAATATGCACAGTCAAAAAAAAAGTATCATTGTGCTAATAGATAAAAAAAACCCACTGTTGGTTTGTTGCTCGGGCTTTAAGAGTAAAAATGATGAAAATCCCGTTAGGTTTCAAAGATGCTCCATCCTGCTGAGGACGAGGGAAACCTGCCGCTGTGTCGAGCTGCTCCCTGTAGACATGATCCACAAATACAAGCAAATTATCTTGAGAAAAACAAACAAACAAAAAATCACATGAGCTCACATATTAACCACACGCAGCAGGTTTCTGTCCCCAAAGCGACCCGCATCCACGCTGTCATCACACAGCGGCGCATTGTTTACGGCATTAATAATGCATGGAGGCGTTTACGGATTTTAAAGTTTATTCAGAAATGAGGGCCGGCAGTGTTGTCACAAGATCACAACAACCCCAAGGAAGATAATAAAAAGAAAGAACGACGAATAGCGACGGCGTTGCGGGGAGCGCCGGCTGCAGTTTCTGTGGGGCAGTCTGTTGGGATGCAGTCGGAGCTCAGAGTGGTGGGATTGTGATGTGACACAGACTTCTTTCATAGTTCCATTGTGAGATTTACTGCGTTTGGTTTCTTCTGGTGCAACATTATGACGCAGGTCTCACGTTGGTGACACAAAAGCCGGATAAAATACGACATGACTGCTCAAATTGCAGGCGCTTTGAAAAATAATGGATACGTATCCAATATTAATAGTAATATTGGATACTGTACATGGATACATCCACGTATGGAAGCAGGGGTGAAAAGATTGGAATTGGCGTTCAGAGTACGGTGAAAAAACTAACAGATGTAAGTTGCATTTGGGTAAAAAGTGGATTTGGGTCGTATTTCCCTGCTGCTTAGTTTTGAGTACATTTGTTAACATCTCGGCTTACCGCTGCACATCGGGAGAAGTTGGCATGGGCGTAAAGCAGGACGGCAATGTCGTTGTGACCAGCTTCTAAAGCGACAGACAAGGCTGAGCTGTCATCCTGTTGAGAATAACTCAAGTTACAATGTTTTAAAATGCAGACAGGGTTGTCAAAATTTTGCCCAACAAAAAAATGAGAAAAAAATTAAAAATCACGAGAATTCCGTCACATTTCCGTCACTTTAACAGGATTTGTGGGAGCCCTCTTCCTCCCAGCATCAAGCCAGCGCGCTGACAGCAGCTGTTGGAGGAAATGACTCACGCTGTCAGTCAGGGTGGCATCGCAGTGGGGCTGCGCCAGCAGCAGTTTGACGATGTCGGCGTGGCCGTGCTCGCTGGCGCACATCAGCGCCGTGGAGCCCTCGTCGTCCTGCATGTTGACCTCTGCTCCCTGCTCCAGGAGAGCCCGAACCATGTCCAGCCTGCCGTGGCTCACAGCTAGCATCAGAGCCGTCTGACCGGCCTGCAGAGAGAGGGGTCCCACTCACAAAGTTGTGTTTATTTTAATATTGAGCTCAACTCTGAGGGCATTTGGTCGCACTGGGTTTTATCTAGGGGGAGTTAAAGTTCAGTTATTTAAGTTAGAGACTAAAAGTGAATGATTAGAATTGAATCTGTAAAATGACTTTGTGTTGGGTCTGCTCCACAAAATTCCAATTAAACAGTTTTTTTTATATGAATACTTTCATAAATATCTAAATAGTGAGTCAACTAAAGCATCTCTAGAAGAGTACACTAACTTTGACTACAGATAATTTTCCTGCTAAAACAAACTGAAAGGATTGCAATAAAGCAACTTTAAAAGACAAACTCTTACGTAAACAGGGTGATTAAAACATAGATGCGGGGACAAGACATACAATCTAAAAAATATTCACTGTTTTGTCTTCTTTTTAAGTTTTTATCACGTAATTAAACAATAAAAAAGCACATTCGATTGTAATTCTATATCTTGAATTCGTCCGGAGCCGACCTGGATGGCCTTGGCGTTGACGTCTCCCTTAGAGAAGAGCTGCTCCACCACCCTCATGTCGTCAGGACGCTCCACGGCGGCGAGTGCAGCCAGCATCACGGGAGTGTAACCCGCTGCGTTCTGCTGATTCACGTTGCACACCTCTGTGTGAGAAAAAAAGTCAACAACATAAACATGCTGCAGTACTCTGACTCAATCAAGCTTCAAAATGCAGCAAGAAAAAGTGTGAAATCTAAGTAGATGGTAATATACTGTTACACTGCCAGATTATTTCACTTATAACAAGATATTTCCCCCTTGGTGTAAGTGAAATTATCTGCCAGTGGAGTTAATGCTTTTTTTATTGTTATAATATTAAGAAATTACCGACTTAAAACAAGCTCCCATATCTTGCTGAAAAGTTACAAGTTAGTTATGTTACATTTTAAGGATACTAAGATATTTGCACTAGAAACTAGACCAGAAACACGTTGTGAGATTTTGTGTTTTTTTGCGGTGCATGTATGACCGTTTTCTTAACATCTACTGTAAACTTTCTCTGAAGCAATAATTTATAGACACAGCAGAAAAGATAAAAAAAACAAAAAAACAATGCAGCTGCAGTGTGACAAAACAGTTTGCAACAGATAAGTTGCTAATATGAAGCATCAAACAACCTTGGCACATCCCAGCTTCTCGCATTTCGAGAAGGTCTGGACATTTGCCAGTGACGTACGGCTGATATTTCACTGCCAGCCTTTTCCGAGAGACATAATAATTACGTTCACTCAGGAGCATTATTGATGCCTGGATGTGACATTGAAAAATAATTAGTTCTTCATATATTTATACTCCGTGCTTGCTTGTCTCAAATTGATTGGCTTCTGCAACCTGCAGCAGCAATGTTGTAAATCTGCCTGCCACTTCCACTTACATTGCAGAGGCCCTGAATGGCCTCGCCTTGAGTTGTATGACCTTTGGGTTTCTTAGCCAGTCAGTCAAAAAGTCAATCAGTGCAAAAATAGAAGACGATTTACTCTATGCAGAAGTTAAGAAATCGTTTATGAAATGGGACGTAAATTTCATGGAAAAACAGGATTTGGATTCCGGAGTGCAACTTCTACATAACAGCTTGCAGAATTACTAATACCACTTCAACTCTTTCATATTTTGTCACATCAGAACATTAACTTTCCACGTATTTGTGCATTTTTTCGATTCTGAAAAGTTTGGCACGGCTATGCATTCAGTCCCCCTGATTTAATACTTAGTAGGAAAAAAAACTTTGATCACCGTTACAGCTGCAACTCTTCTGAGATTATGACAGATTAGACAGAGAGTGTTTGTGAACAGGGATTATTGGTTTATACCACAGATGACTTACATTGCGGAGGCCCTGAATGACCAGTGTGGTCAATTGACTGCACTGGATTTCATTTTTGCAGTTATCAAAGCAAAGTAAAATAAGCACAAAGACCTGCCACAATTTAAGATAAAAAAAGCAATTAATTTTCTATACACTTCAGTTGCAAACAAAATTTTGCTATCCAAATTATTTGAAGTGAATCGTATAAGAATTTGTACACGTCAGAGTAGCTTTGTACTGAAAAGCAGCATTAAGATGGTTGAAGTTCGCTTATACTACAATACGCCTGTAAATGTTCAGCCATGTAGTGAAAATATGGATTCATTGCTAATGTTAGCTTTTAGAGGAAACATTAATGTACCTGCATCAAGCAATTTCTTGACAACGCCAAAGTTGGAGTGAGACACGCTGTAGTGTAGCGCTGTGTTTCCATTGCCATCGGCCATGTTGACTACGTGTTGCAACACTGAGGGGGAAATCATCCGGAACGCAGACAAGTACTCCCCTACTGTGTCAGGAGCGGCCGACTTCTGGCTGGAAACGGAGAACCACTCTTGCTGGAGCGAGCATAGGCTATCCTGCTGAACGGGAGAAAAGAGGAAGACTTAGGAAAATAACCAACATACGTCTGAACATTTTCAGGATTTATTTCACAGAGCAAACCAGATTTTGGATGAAAAAGTGACATTTGGTTGGCATGCGACTAAGACAAACCAGACAAGAAGCTAAAAGAACTGATGGTTGTGGAAAGATGAGATTAAAAGATCCATTTGAGAAAAACTGCAGACGTGCTGATGAATTTTCTCTCTTTAACAACATACCAATTCTCTGCTGGACATGGCCGGGTTCTCGCTCAGGTGCATCTTTAAATCTTGGCACGCAGAAAACATCCTTTCACTTAGATTGCATCTGAAAAATAGCAAAGTTAGTTTTGGTCAGAAGAAAACTTCACATGAAAATCAAGCTGATGCTGTTTTATGTTGTTGTAGAAAGTTTGTAACACCTTAAAACTCAGACAGACACTTTTTCCATTACCTGTGTTGTCTAGATAATTTAAAACTGCCTTTTGATCCTTTGTTGGAGCCATCTTTTCCTTTTTTTGCTCGCCATCCATCTTGGGAAACTTTTCCGAAGGTGTCGCTTCCTCTTCCTTCTCTTTCCTCGTGCTCGAGAGAGGACATTGGCTCCAATCTGTCGAACCACGGCGATACGTCAAAGGTAACATACACTTAATTAAGATTGAATTAATTCATCACCACCGTTTGAGGATTCCAGCTGTAAAACCTTCCTGGAAGTTTAAAACTTACCCTGCAGACACTTTCATAAATTTCATGCTTTTCCTGTTGCTGCTGTGGCTCTGGTCAGCACCCTGTTTCTTCATGCCAGGCCATGGCTTAGAGGCATTAGCTGACCTGTCTGGAAGTAAAAACACAGGCCTTCACTCTTAGGGTTTAACTGCATTCATGAACGTCCGCTGCTCACATACAAAAGCAGTTCATCTCCATTCTAACTCCTCAAAAGGTTTTATCCAAGAAAAAAAAAAAAAGAATAATCATAAACATGTCTGTTTGCAAAGTGCAAACATTTTAAATAATGGTATTTTACATCTCTCTTATGTAATGTAATATATGTCATACTGTGGTTTGTGGGACAGAATAAGAGAATCTTATTTTCTAAACATGAGTCAGCTGCTTTACCTGCCTGAGACCGAAATGTGAATGAATACTGGGGCTGAAACGATTCCTCGAATGATTCAAATTCCTCGATTATTAAAATTCCTCGAGGAAAATTTATCTGCTTCGAAGCCTCATTAAATTATATTTTATTATTTAATGCACCGTGTTCCAGCCGGGTTACTTCTTGCGTTGCGCGGAGCTCTCACTTCCCTGTGAGCCAAAGCTAAGTGTTAGCAGCATAACGTCCAGTTTTCAAGTTCGGCCTGGGAGGATTTCATTGATTGATGATAATGTCTGGGTCTTTGTCATTTTTTGGGGACCAATAAGCATCCTTAAAATGACTGGCACGATGTCTGGAGTACGGCAGCTTTTCTCCTCCCGGAGCTGCGGCCTGGTGGTCGTTCAGGGCGAACGGAGAGGAAGAGCTGCAGGTGTATTTATAGAGGTGAGCGTGAACTTGTAGTGAATCCAATAACCTCTAACTCACTATAATTTATAAGAGTTGTATATGATTGACCAAAAACAAACAACAAAAGCGAAAAATGATGCATTTTTAACAATTTTTTCAAATAAAAATCTAAATCTAAAAAGTGTGGCATGCATCAGACACACGTTTGGCTGCAATTTTGGTCAGCTTTGCACCAATAGAGTCTGAATTTTTTGCCTAAACAGTTGAGGTTCAGTAAGATTGGATGTAGTGCATCAGCATGAAGCTGCTACTAACATTAATGACGATGTGTTCAGGGTGCATACTTAGTTTTCTCACACAGATGGGAGAAAACTAAGCCAAAAAGTAAATTTTTGGGTTTAATTTGAGAAGAGCCAAATGACTCCACGTGTTCATTTTCCTGCTATGTGGCTTATATTAAAACTATAATTAGAACTTGGCAGAAATCTTCTCTAGATGTCTGTTTAGGTGAATGACCAATGATGGATTGAAAAATGCTCTATGAGACGTTCAAAGCCTGAGTGTTGAACCCATTTGGAGGAACGAGATTTTTTAAAGCAAATGACACTAATGGAGTCTTAATCTATATGAATGCGACACTCCTTAGATTGTTGTTTGGAAAATATTTTGAAACTGTGTTTTTGTTTTTCTTCCATACATTGTGATGGTCGACCACATAAATCCCCTCATAAGGTCCATTGAAATCTATAGTTGCAATGCGTCAAAAGCCGATAAATTCTCATAGGCATGTGTGAGATTTTGTTTAGGTCTACACTTCTAATAATCATGCATTTCAAAACAAACTCAGTCAGCCTTGATGTCACGCAATCGCTAAAATTCTTCCACGTCAAGAAAAGAGAGAAAGCATTTCCAGACACCAGTTCCTCCTACAAAGCCCTTTTAATTTTAGACCCAAAGCCACAAACTGCTATGTGGGACACGACGGACTCCAAAACCAAATATCATTCCAAACATTACAAGTGCACGCCACAGGCCAAACCAAAGGGAGCCACATTTCCAGATCCTTAAACAGCTTTATACTGCATTGTGAAAAATCTTTAAGCCTGACTCATTAGCATTGGACATTGAGTTTCTAAAGGAGATAAACCTGGGACACGCAGGACATGCGTAAACAGAAACAACTCTGCTTGCCTTGTACTGCGGAGGCTGCTTGTTGCTCTAACATTTTGATCATTTTCTTCACCTCTGATTCATTACCATCTCGTTGGGAGACGTCTGAGTGTTCTTTGGAGACATTTAAAGGCTGAGATGGGGAAAGAAAATCTGTGTTACAGAAGAGAAAACAAGAGGAAAGATTAGAATCAAAATGACACGACTGATAAACAATGCATTTTACATATTAGGGCTTTTTAGAGGGGCTCTCAAAGGTGTACGCACCCCTGTCAAATACCAGATGTAAAAAAATAAGATTATGATAAGTAACTTAAAAATATAAGATAACACAACAGACAAAGAGTTGCAAGGAGGGACAAATAACATAAAAATGTGCAATAATCTGGCTCTATAAGCGTGCACACAATTAAAATAGTATCTTCTCAAAGTACATTTTAATGTAATTTCAGTATTTTGTCTTCTGGATCTTACATCTCAAAGTGAAATTTATGTGTAAGCACATTTCAAAACATAAGCGGCCCAAATTACTGTGCATGTAAGGCAATTTAGAATGACAAAATAGAAATGACGGAAAAAAAAAAGAAAAAAAAGAAAAAAAAAAAAGAAAAAGCAAATGCCAGAACACAAGTAAACATGGAAAAGGACAAAATAATAATGCAATAAATTACAGTGAATCTAATGCACATAAAATACAGCCTGTCTGTCCTTGCAGGCTTTTACAAACAAATTTAAGAAATTCTTGCAAAGGCATAAAGCTATTCAGCCTTGTACTATTTAGTGATGTAAAGATATTCCTCCATACTGAGAAAAAGCCAGGACCACAGTGTTTTATCCAGAATTGCTGAAAACACCAGATGGAAACTGGTCAGGAAGTCTGACAGCAACAGTGACATTTTACAATGTTATTGATTTTGTTCAGCATGTAATCTTCTGTTTTCTCCACAATAAAGATTGAAATTACACAAGGAAAACAGCAGCATTTTCTTCCAAAGAAACCACCCGGCCTATAAAATCTTTTAATACCTGGTGGGGTGATGTGTTATGGTTCGAACAGGGAAAAAAACTAAGCTTTTTGTCCTGTTAAGGGTTTTCAGCTCTGTGCATCATATTTTTGATGATACACAAAGGAAAAAAAAGAAAATGGTGATGATCAACATAATCAAGTTTCTTGATGAGTCCGAAGCAAGAGAATAGCTTCATTACAAGAGAATAAAGGTTTTCAAATGGCCAAAATTCAGAACTACACCTGAGAACTCTTCCAGGGTCATCCAAAGATTATCTGTGGACAAGAGTTATCCTCACAACAAAACCTTTCTAAAGTAGATTAGAAAGACATCACCAAGTTAAGCCGAAAGGCTGATAAACTCCAACGAAAGAAGGTTGAATGGTGACATAAATCAAAGTGTGTACGCTCTTGAGAGTTGTCTCTTTGAATATGTACCAGAACAATTACCAACACATACTACATACATAAAAGAAATATGTTAAGCAATAAATTGGAGCCTCTATCGTTTTACCTGTTGGATGAGAGGTGAATCGATGTATCACTGCCTCTCCTTCTGCCATACTTTTGAAATTGCTCAGTGGTTTGGAGCTGGGGTAATGGTCACTTTGGTCCCCTGTGAGAAGGTCTCCATGCTCCTTTAAGAGCCTGTGCATCTTCTCTATGTAATGGTTGAGTTCATGATTCCACTGAAATTGTGAAGACTGCTGGAACTTTGGCTTAGCTGCGCAAGATGGCATAGAAAACTCCCGTATCCTACCGTCACCTACACCTATGCTCCTTGTCTTGATAGGGTCAGGAATGTGAGATGGTCCGGAGGCCATGTTGCGTGTTTTTAGTCCCACAAGAAAATTCTCGTAAATGTTTGTTAACCCAACACCACAGTCTCGGGTTGCCTTGCTCACTGTGTCTGGTGGTAATTTTGAATAACACTCTGAATTTGCTGTATTTACACCAACTGTGCGGGTTTCTGTTGTACAAATAATCCCTCCAACCCTACTGCCAACTGATATGGTCCGAGTGAACGTGTGGCTGGTGTTGGTGTGCTTGTCTTGCTTGCTGAGGAGAGTGTTTGTGCTGGAGTCATTGCTGAAGGTTTGACTGGTGTTGGTGAAGCGAGACACTGAACTGGATACGGTATTGGTACGCTGGGAAGCCATTTGGGGTGATGCCAGTATTCCCTGATCGACTCTTCTGATTGAATCTGTGGTAATACCTTGAGAAACCATTTCCTTTGACTCGCAAATAGTCAAGTCAACAGAGTAGGCCCCACAAGCCACAGAATGACACTTCACTTTTTCTTTCTGAAACACGAGCTTTTCTAGTGGTAACTCTGTGTTGCTTTCGGCATCAGACAGCTTTATATCTGTCCCAACTCCCACTGTGCTTGTGAAAACTTGCATCCCAACAGCTTTTTCACTGGTCTCCACTCTCTCCCTAATCTCCCAGTGGCTCATGGGCACATCCAGGCCTGTAGAAATATCCGTCACTTTAGGCTTGCAAGATACCCCCACAGATTTTGTTTCTGTTGCTTCACCAGTGTTGGCATCTTGAAACTCTTTGTGATTACCAACTCCCTGACTTTGAGTGAACGGTCTTGTTGTTGTGCCTACACTTGCAGTGTGCGGCTTGGCAAAGCAGGTCTTGTCAACACGGTTCCTGGCTCCTGCTGCCTGAAGTTCCAGTTTTAGACGGGTCAACTCTGTCTGAAGAGCTGATTCTTTTAACTCGGTTTCTAACTGGGAAATCCTCTCCTTTAAGGCAGCATTTAGTAGTTGCTGGGCTTCAAGCTCTGCTTCATGTTTTGAGTGAATTCCAAGACTGACTTCAGTCACTTCTGTTGCAATGGATCTGGTTTCTACTCCATCTGTGTGTACAGATTTGTTTTCTTTTGAGGTTTTAGATGAAGTCGTTTTTATATCAATGTCAGTTTTAATGCCAATAGAGTTAGTAGTATTTTTGTGCAATAGACTATGCCCTTTTTCTTGCCATGAAAGCATATGTCCTCCTTTGATGGTTCTTTCCAATGCCTGCATCTCTTCAGTGAGTTCCCTGAACTCTCTAAAGTCAGTGTAAACATTTTCATTGGTGCCTTCGGACTCTGCTTCAGTGTGCCATTTACTCTCAAAGTCAATCCCATCTTCTCCAAGACATGTTTTCCAGGTCATGTCGTTTATACTCTTGCTGTCGCTCAGCTGAGAGACCAACTGCCTCTTTTCTTCCTGAAGGACTGATATTTTGACTTGAAGAATGGGAATGATTTTCACCTGCTCCTCCAACCCCTTTAGCTTTTTTAGAGCTACCACCATCTGATCACGGACATGTTGTAGGTGCATAGACCCAAGGCTGGTAACTGGAGTATTTCTGCCAGAACTCTGTGGGCTCAACTTCAGGCACCCGGTGCTGCCTCTGCTTCCGAGGGATGAGGAAAGGTGGGCACTCATATCATCATCAGGCTTGTTGCCATTGTTGTTCTGATTATATGCACCCAGGCCTGTGAAGGGTGAGTGTGACCCAGAAGGGCTTATGCCTCCAAAACTAGCCAGTCGGCGACGGGGAAGGGGTTGAGGTGGAGACTGGCTTATCTGTTTATGAGTCTCCAAGACTGTCTGTTCTACGCCAGGGCTTGGTCTTTGTGAAGCTGCGTTTCTCTCAGTTTGCTGAGGTTTTGGTTCTGCGTGTCTCTGAGAGTTGCCTGGACTTTCACCCTTGGAACGTCTGTCATCCAGTAAGGAACTATGTGGCGGAGGTAACGGAGGTCGACCTTTGGCAGAAGAATGCATGCCCAGTAATCTTGTGCCATCATTGCCAGGCAATGACAGGGACTCGGCAGAATGCACCGGGCCACTTGAAGCAGCACTCTGTGTTTTTTCCACATCGTTCAGAACCCCTCTGGGTTTTCTTTTAAGGCTTAGGCGCTTCATAGTGATAATGTTTTGGATGCCACCCAAGTCCAACGGATAATGGGATTCAGTTCCCTGGTATTCAGGAATACAGTCTTCGCTCTTTTGACCTGTTGGGCCAAAAGTCGAGCTTTACTTTTCAGAAGCATGTAAATAATTTCTAAAAACAAATAAAACTGAAGCAATCAGAGAAGGAACACAAGTTTATGGGATAAACATTTAAGTAAACAGTACATACATTACATTTTTTAAATTTGGTTAAAAATGTACTAAAAACGATACATTACAAAACAAAAATACAGCTTTGTCCTTACCTCAGCACGATGTGCTCCTCTATGCACATTGCTACTCAAGTCAAAAGCCTACTTCCACCATGAACTGCTTTTGACCATAATCTCCGTTAGCCTATCCCACCAGAGGAGGAGGGACACAGGAAGACTTCCCATTCACACAGGCGCTGTTTTGAGCAGCCATTCCTTTCCAAAATGCTATGTCTCTCTACATAGACTGAATCCACTCTATAATTACTGCAAAAACTCTCCCTATAAATGCCCAGCCATTCTCTGTCTTGGCAAGTTTTTAAGCCACAGACATCCCCCAATTATTTTAGACAGTGAGTAAACAAAAAGTAGAACAACTACTTGAAACAATACATTTGCAACTTATTGCATTTGTATTTAATTTGCAAATGGATTTCAAATTCTTGTAAGCTCAGACTACAAATCTGTAAGGTAATACCTGAACACACATGAAACACATAGACATGTACAAATCATTCAGAAATGATTACGAACTGTAACACTTGAGATCAATAATAGAAAATCAATAATTACCTGGAACATTTCTCAGGACATAATTGTTTTGAGCCATAATGTCCGTTTACGTCCAGTCCAACATATGTATGTAAATACTGTACACAGAAAGAAACGGTACACACACATTGCTTTACATCACAGTTATTAATCCTTTCTCTCACTGCCTCACTTTTGTGTCCACTTTCTCTCTCCAGGACCAGGTTCGATAACAGCTGACTGTACAATGCTTGCATAGCGGTAATGCAATCCCTGGCTAGGCTACATGATAGCTAATTCTGCAAAACTCCTCTGAGGGATAGACTAAGACTCATGGCACAACTTCCATATCAATTTCTCATCAGTCAGCAGCTGTTCTCAGCATTTAGAGGACTTAAGGATGTCTCTCTTTTATGTATATTCTTGCTTTATTTAAAGACTTGGTCAAATACTGCAGGGGATATAGCAACATTTCTAAAAATGTAAAACAAGGAACTAATGTGAATTAATTAATAGTAATAATAAGTGGAGGAGAGATGTGGTACATAAATGTTAGGCAGCATTAAAAAAAGGCTGACAGAACCAGCCTTTATGGTCGGGTAACTAGATTTGTATTTTCTTTCATTTGTCATTTCTTTTGCATGCAAGTCTGTGTTCGTGTCTGCCACATGGTTTTCAAATTTCCCTTCAGAAATACTTGTCAGCTAGAAAAAGACTTGCTCAGAGAGTTTTTCCAAGTAATAAAGGAATAGCTTGAATATCTCTTTGTCTCTCGTGGGTCAGGTTTCCCACAGCCATCAACACTAAATGCTGGAATGATTAAATGTCCCAAATATATTCCTCATATTCAAGAGTGTGCACAGAAGTGAGAACTGTGAATCAAAATGTTATGTTGAGCTGAAAAAAAAAAAAAAAAAAAAAATCCTATCCTGTCAGTGATGATCATTGAAACTTTAAACAATGTTCACATGCAATATTTAGAACTGTTAAGCTCTTATGATAAACATTTTTAGACACAAGTCAGTGTGTCAAAAAAAAAAAAACACTCTTTAAGAGTAGTATTTTTATCTCTGCTGGTTTAAAGGAGCCTTCACTTCAGCCAATGAAGGCAGAAGTCTAACAATAAGGTTTAAAAGCACAATAATAAACCCTCTCTCTTGTATACTGCCTAAACTTGTTGCCTTGTGGCCACTGTGAACTACTACCGTGGTTAAATCATGGCAAACACACCAGGTTTAAACCACGGAAGGACAACCTCTTCCAATGTGAGTTCTCAGTGAAGCTCGGTGCCTTTAAAACTCACCTGCGTAGCAGCAGGAGCGCATGATGGAAGCTCGCGACTCATTAGTGTGAAGCAAACCACAAAACTCTAGTTTTTAAATAACTTAACACCCGAGAAAAGTCAAACAGCGCCGTCAGTGTGCGGAGGATACCCCTACGTTGTCGCATTTCGTCTTTTCACCTGTTTTTTTTGTTGTTGTTTTTTTTTTTATCCATTAGTCCTCGCCCTAAAGTTTTCTTCCCCCCCACCCCCAAGTGGAGAGGTCCGTCACTGCGCCTGCGCAGACGACGAGGCGCTGCTGGCAGGGAAGCATTTCATGTGATGAGCGACGATGAAATATTCATCAGTTCATCTTTGATTACAAAGCATGCATTAAGCATAGCGTGAGCATATTTTTCATCAATCAGGGTTTTCATTGTGTAAAAATAGACAAATGTATTTTTATCAGCTGTAAGAAAATGCTAAAAAAAAAAAAAAAAAAAAAAAAAAAAAATTAAATTAATATTTTGAACGCATCAGTCTGTCTGTAATTAATATTTCGTGAATTGAATAACTAAACTGAAAGGTCCTTTCAATGTTATTCAGATTTACTGAAGGGGCCTAGCATAAACAAATAAATAAACAACAACAGCAATAATAATAATTATTATTATTCCTATAATAATTATAGTAGTATATGATATATTATTTATTTATTTTTACCCCATTTATTCAGTTGCGTTCCACAATGAACAGCGACATCGTGTGGACAAGTTTTGGAAATACTCCTATACAAGGTCTTTAGCATTTCAGTATGACGTTTATTTTTTATTCTTTTTATTTTTTATTTTTTTCAATTTGCTAATTTTACCAGCTTTAAAATTTGTCCTGCTTTTATCTTATTTTTTTTAAAGATTGATTTATACATTTATTTTGTTTGTTAAGTTTATTAAAATCCCATCTACAAATTCACTTTCAACCAGATGGCGTAAAGACCAGTCATCCATTATCTCATGGGGTCGTCTTAAGTTCAAAGTTCAATGTAGGTTCTGTGTTGTGAAGCAGGTTCCTAGCCTGTATTGCGATAAGACCTGTACCCAAATAATCTTATGATCTGTGCAAATGACGTATCCTTGCTCCTTTTTATCTATTCATTGCAAATAGACGGTTCAGTAAGCCGATAATCTGCACACCGAGAAACCATTGTGGACAAAAAAAATCTAACCTGTACGGTAACAGATCAGGCTTGAGATTCTGGCAAATAGCAAAGAGCAAAATCTTTTATTTCTGTTGTTTGCAAACGGAGAACACACAGCAGCCACAGCGCAGTACCTGCAATGAGTTCTGACTTAAAGCTGCAAGCCCTCACAATATAAAGGACTCGTCACACAATGTGGTCACTCCCTGGCTCAGAGCCAGGTCCAGTTGAACAGGTTTAATGCACTGTCACTCTTAACAGGGAAGGGAGAGTGCTACGTCGTCCTCACTGAAGGGTCAGTTAATGGCTTAGATGATAAACATCTTCTTGTTCAAAATATGTAAGTTTCCAAAATTCAGGTTTATCAATGGAACAATTTTGCTTAACAATAACATTGTCAGACCTTATACATGCACTCAGCACCGTACTCTGAGCTTGTGACATGCAATGGAAAAATTTGTTAAACCTTAGGGCTTATTCCATCTCACTATAATTGTCTAAACTAACTATTCTTATTTGTTAACAGACACCTGTGCATTGGTTTGGTATGTGTGGTGAAGCATTAGTCCACTCATCAGTCTGCTGCGGCTGCTTTAGGGAGAGGTTAGCAGGAAAACCTATCTGACTAGTTCTGCAGAGGCTTTGTCTGGCCTACATACAGATAACACTAATGTGGTTAAATGAGTAAAAGTCTTAAATAAAACTGTTAAAAGAAATAATAACACAATTTTTACTTCACACCATTCTTACCCAAATGCACCTCAAACTTTAGACCTTTTCGGGATCATGCTGTGAAAAGCAATGTGAAGCAGTTTGCAAGGCTGATTGAGAAAAGTGCTGACTTTGGGATGTAACATTCAGTTACTGTCAAAACACATCACATCAACTTAAATAGTTTGAATCCAAATGTATGCTATGTTGGCAAAACACTTTTTTAACTGTTCAATATCTACAAGAGCTGCTTTAAAAAAACCAAAAAAAACACGTCCACTATCTTTGGACTTTGCTCTTTCAGACACACATTCACAGTGTTGATGAAATCGACCTCTACCTGTTGGACATGTCACTTGTGATTGGCTGGAAGAGCTGCACGCCCCTTTAACATCTGGACTGCTCTAGAGTCCACTTTTAACGCTGAACACACTCTTTCCTCGGCCCCTTTGACCATTAGGTCGCAGTCCCAGCCAGCCAGCAGAATGTCCGATAGAGGAGCTTTCGACACCAACGTGGTGACCCTCACCAGGTTTGTTCTGGAGGAAGGCAGGAAGGCCCAAGGAACGGGGGAACTGACAACCCTGCTGAACTCCATCTGCACCGCTGTCAAAGCTATTTCCTCTGCAGTCAGGAAGGCTGGGATTGCTAACCTGTGAGTAGCACTCAACATTTTATTCAAAGCAATAAAGTATTGCAAAAAATATGCATTCATTTCTTGTAAACGCTCGTATTTTTGCAATTTAAATTGCAGCTATCTGTCCAATGAACCGGTTTTAGTCGACATGAGAGCTTATTGTAAATATTGTTGTAGTTTTCTCTGATAGGAGGGTCAACATGAAAATCAGCATGCAGTTTACCTTTGGTCAGGGGACGAGTTCAAACTCTAAACATGCCGTACGCAAGTTTAGAGGTCGAGGACATAATGGATCATCTCAACTCATTACGGCAGAATATTTTGTTTTGCTTCGTTTGCGTCATTACATCGCAATCAATATTTGATTAATTGATGTAAAAATCCAGCTTTTGCCGTAAAGATGACTCCTCTTTTCTCCGTGTGCAGATACGGGATCGCCGGAAGCACCAACGTGACGGGCGACCAGGTGAAGAAGCTGGACGTCCTGTCCAACGACCTGGTGATCAACATGATCAAGTCGTCCTTCACCTCCTGCGTCCTGGTCTCAGAGGAAGATGAGAAGGCCATCATAGTAGAGCCAGATAAGAGAGTATGCGTGTAGTTATTATGTGTGTCAGAAGTTTTCTTTGAACCTCCTCTTAATAATAGTAACAGTTTTTCCTGTCTTTCTGAAGGGAAAGTACATCGTCTGCTTTGACCCACTGGATGGCTCTTCCAACATCGACTGTCTTGTCTCCATTGGCACAATCTTTGCCATCTACAGAAAGGTCAGTGACTCAGTTTAATTAGAAATACATGGAAATATATTATGTCATTAAAAAGATGCAAACAAAATAAAAAATGCAGTTGTGGGCCTTTTTTAAAGACATGTTTTAGACACGCTTGCGTCTAAAAACAGCCATTGATGTTTGCACACAGCAGGAACACATGGACTGCGCCACATACTGTTCAATGGTTGTCTCATGGCGCCCCCTTGTGGTGGAATAAGATAAACAGTTCAGTTATTGCTGTTTTTCTTTCCCAAAGAACTGTAAAACCATGAAATATTACAACCCCAAACATCAGTGAGGACCATTGGCATTTTTGACCTGATGCATAACTGTGAGGTGAAAGGAAAATTATATTGTTTATTCATTTTTGAAATATTGTTCTTGCAACTAAAAAATTGTGCGTTTATTATATTCGACCTTTCTTACTCTGACACATCTTGATAAAATCAGTGGCCGTTAATTGCCTTTAGACGTCATCTTGTAAGTCATCAGTCCGGCTGTGTGTAATTTTATCTCGGTGTAAATGTTACCGTTCTGTGAGGACAGACCTCAGAGATTTGATGGAGAACATTTGTGAACTCTAATAAACTGCTTACTAATTCGGTGACTTCTTAAGGCAGGTGCTTGCACTGCATTTTTAAGGGCTATTAAAGTAAAGGGGAGAGAATGCAAATGCGTGTGATGCTTCTCCAATTTTTATATGTACAAAGAAATTTAAACCATATAAATAAGAGGGAAAAAAATGAATGCATTGTTGATATTGATCTGTCTTTTCACCTACATGGATTTCATCATTCCCCTGTAGAATATTGCTATTTCTCGGGAGTTATGTGGTGTTATAGGAATGTTGAAAAATACAGTTTAGGACTTTATAGCCTTGTGCCGTGTCATTTCATTGACAGTAGTGACCCACTTGTTGCCTTGTAGAGTTTATGAGTCAAAGAAAAAAGAAAAGCAACTGAAGCTGGATGGAAAGAAAAACAAATGGTCATTTAAACAGATTTTATGTTCTTTTTTTCTTGTTCACTATGCGGTTTATTTTCATATAAAGTCTCTTTACAGCTCCAGGAACAAAATGGTTTACATGTCTGTTTATGGTCCTGATTAACAATTATAAATGTTCTAAGAGCACAAAATGCAGATGAATACATTGTTATTACTTTGTAGTGCTAACTAACAGTGTCATGGAGGATGCTACTTAGCTAATACCACTGATTTTCGAACCTGAAACTCGATTAATTTGGGTTTAATGTGTTGTTTCACAGATCTGTGTTTTGGCTTAGCAGGTAATTAAAACACAGAATTAAATGAAGTACACGCTCCACGGCTTTAGCAACATAACTGTGGCGATTTTACAGACAAGGTTGACAGAACCTTCATTTTATACTACAGGAATGAGGCTTGTAATGTAAAGCCATTACAATTTGAGATTGTAATGGCTTTACATCCCGTCAACCTTTCAAATGTGCCTCAAAATTGAAACAAAAGCCTAAGTTTGCAGAAATGTGCAGAAATGTGCAGAACGACATTCGTGTTCATTAAGTCGTGTTGGTTTTTCCGCGTCTCAGCGCCATTTTCTGAAAATTATCCCCCGTTTTCCACAGACCACCGTTGGCGAGCCATGTGAGCAGGATGCCCTTCAGCCCGGCAGAAACATCGTCGCAGCCGGTTACGCCTTGTACGGCAGCGCCACCATGATGGTCATCTCCACCGGGCAGGGCGTGAACGGCTTCATGCTGGACCCCGTAAGACCTGAGATTTCATTGCGTCTTCCTCCCGCTGAGACAAAAATTGGACGATTGCATCCGACACTAAAATGTATTTTTAACAACGCTTCTTTTCAGGCAATCGGCGAGTTCATTTTGGTAGATCGAGACGTGAAAATCAAGAAGAAGGGTAAAATCTACAGTTTGAACGAAGGGTATGCACAGCACTTTTATCCGGATGTGACAGAGTACCTTCACAAGAAGAAACACCCAGAGGTAAAGCCAATGCAAGCACAGCACACCCAATGAGACTGTGGTAATCATAAGCCGATGAGATATACTCATATTTGTAACATACACAAAGTTTGAACTCTGTGAATCTTGTATCCAGGACGGTTCTGCACCATATGGCAGCAGATACATTGGCTCAATGGTGGCAGATGTTCATCGAACGCTGGTGTACGGCGGGATCTTCTTATACCCTGCTAACGTCAAGAGTCCAAAGGGCAAGGTGAGGAAGCCGAGATCCTGAAAGCAAAACGATCTTCTTCAGATCGTTTTGCTTAACAGGTAATCCTTGTTAAATTGATTAAAAAAACCCAAGCAAAGCCAGTTGTCCCGTCTTGTTTGTTCAGCTGCGGCTGCTGTATGAATGCAACCCCATGGCCTTCATCATGGAGCAGGCAGGAGGCAAGGCCACTACCGGGTCAGAGAACGTCCTGGACATCCAGCCCACCAACATCCACCAGAGAGTCCCTGTCGTCTTGGGCTCCCCTGACGATGTTCAAGAGTATCTTTCCATCTACAAGAAGCATAACAAATGAGGTACTCACTCCTTTACTAACACTCATAAAACCAATAAGAACACCGTCACATTGCTCAAATCTCTTTCCTCGCCTCTCTGTTCTTTGTCAGGTTCCCTCCAGTGGTCATAACTCATGTCAAGGCTGATAAAACAACCAAGATACAAAACATCTGTTTTGTTATTACCCAATCCCTGGGCTGCACTGATAAAGAAACCAAACCCTTCCCGCTGGTGTTGCAGTTTGCTGTTCTCAGAGAAGTTACCCTGTATTTTTTAAATAAAACAACCACATATCACCGAGTTTTCTATGTGCAGTTTCTTTGTTCTGAACGTTGTGTAAGCAACGACAAGTTATCCATCTATCCATCTCCAGTCCCTTCAATCTGTCCTAATAGAATACATTAAAATTTGTAGTTATACTGTGAATAAACGTGAAAAAGTTCAAGCTGTAAGAATACGCCTGTAAGTCACGGTGTGTTTGAGAAAACTCTGAGTTTTGTTGAGGGGAAAAAGAAATGTTAATACATGTTCACATACTGTAAAAAGAAAAAAAACAAAAAAGAACAGTGGATACTTGAAAAAGTGGTTTGGTGATCGTCACGGGGAAACATCTGCTCCTCTTCACAGAAGTGAACACTAATTTTCTCTGACATAAACCTGGAGCTTTCAAATGCAATTTGAATGAAATTTGTATAAAAATATGTATGAAATACTCCACTTTGTGCCTGTGGGGAAAGGATCCAGTGTTGAATAGGTCGTACTTGGAGATGCGAGTCATATCGCTTTTCATAACGTAAAATTAAAAAACCTTGTTTTTCTGTCAGTATGTGTCAATACTGCAGAATAGAAGAACACTACATTATATGTATGTATGCTATGAAAGACTGTTCTTTTGGTTTATCTTCTTTTTTTCTCCATTAAAAATTAACATCTGAACTACATCTCATCACTCTAATGGCAGGTAACTCATTTATTATGTATAGAACAATCAAAGTCCTGATGAGACAATCTTCATAAATACAAAAAAAACCCTTAATATTTGTATTTTTCAAACTAAAGTTTTACATTTCTGTGACATGAGTTAACTTTGTAGGATTATATATGTAAATATATACATATATTTTTTTTTCAGAATTCATGCTCCACACTTCACACTGCTAATGACTGTGAGAAACCAGAAACAGCGCGCGGTGAGCTCTTGAAAATAAAAACATTTCTGAGTGTTGCCGATGATGAGCCATAAAAGACCTACCCGGATAAACAACAACACAAAACTCAGTGTTGACTCAAAAGACCCCTTTAATCAATGGAGCTGATTTACGGCGCACAGAACAACAAAGCCTGCAGATGCAGACTTTGCCATGCACCACACTGCGCTTTGAGCTTGCAAAAATAGAGGGGTAGGAAGGAATCCATCTGATAGGTTTTTTCCACATAAAATACATTAATGACTGGAAATTACACCGAAATGCTAGTCCTTGTTTTTATTCCTCTGGTGGCATTAAGCAGAATGACTCATGTGAGAGTTTATGTCAACTGAACTTACATGTCCACTGTTAATTGGACACAGGAAGCTCCATGGTTCTGAAAGATCCATGTGTTTCTGGAGACTACAGAATAATTAATGCAGCTCCGGCGCAGTGAAAGGAGTCCGTTTTTTCCCCCTCCCTCCATTGAAAACGAAGCCACTTCCAGATTTTTTTTTTAACGTCTTTGTCAGTGTCAGCGCTTTGGAGATGCACGCACACACACACTCTGACGCTGACATTTCAGACACCCTTGTTTATTTCAATTTCCCTCAGACTCTGTATGATTACAGGGTGTGGAGTCAATATTTATATTTACAAGAGAAGGGAAAGACAAGTTTGCTTTTCCCTTGCTACTGACTGTGGCCTGCTTGCGTGTGCTTTTTATGTCTGCTGGGATGAGGAGCATGAAGAATAATCACCTGGTTGTTTTTTGTTTTCTGTTTTTAAGGGGGGCGGGGGGGATAAATAAATCTAAAGCCTCGATTTAGACTTCAACTCCAATTGGGCTTCAGTGGATTTTACTCAGTATAAACCAGTTATTTACATATAATCAAGTGGAAACATTAGGACATTCCATATGAAGAAATGTCCACAAATTGATAGCTTGTCATTTTTGTTATGTTTGAAGAATAATTTAACTGCATGTTAAAAAAAAAAAAAAAAAACAACCCTAAAAATAACCTTGCTTCACTCATTAAAACTTTAGTTGAAGTAAGTTCAGGGAATGTCACAGCCATCTAACAGTCTGATTTCATGTTGGATAATGAAAAAAATATGTTGCTGTTGTGTTTTTTTTTTTTTTCTCTTTTGTCTCTTTTCTTTAAGCATGAGGGAAAGTGTCTGGTTTCAATATAGATCCGTCTATAAAAACGTCAGGCGAAGTGGAGTTTGTTTGAACAGAGCGTTTCAGCAACAAGGCAGTTCAAAGTGAATTACATGACTAAGAACATAATGCAACAACCAATTACGCTGAGAACACCAAACAGGCAACAAACAACATCATCGAGAGTCATTGTGACAATATTTAAACCGAGACTTGAGTTGCTAAGAGTTTCAGTCACTTTGCAGTTTTCTGGTGGCTTTGCTGCAATTGCGATTTTCCTGGCGAATCTCACTAAAGCAGCACTGCCCCGGTCAGTGTCATGTCGGTGCCTGTCATTTCATTTCGTGTTCCCGTGCTGTCTGACTGATGCTCGGCCCATGTCCCAACAGGCTCTATTTGCTTTACACTCTGATGAAGAGCGTGACGGCGGAGCGTCTGTGCTGCGTCTGCACGGCTGACGCAGCACACCAGTTCCCCGTCTCCAATACCAGTTTTCTTTTTTTTTTTTTTTTACACTCAGTAGCGATGATGCCACAACATAATGTGTATGCAAGCAGTACCCAAAAAAACAAAGCAAGCAACTTTAGATGCTGCAGTGTTTTGACCCTTCCAAAAGATTATCCATCCTAAATATTTACAAAGATTAATCTTTTCCTCATTTTGCAATGTTTGAGCCTTTAGTATCTTTTGCTGGGATTTTATAGTGTTATGAACTACCGCAGGAAGTCCATCATTGCAAAGTGTGGAAAAAAAAAAACTGTGGTTTAAAGGAAAGTGATGCAAAAGCTTTCACAATTTGTTTTACAAAAGAAAAGCCGTAAAAGTCACCGGGGTATCTTATTAGTAAGAAATCAACTTTTACATCTCATCTTTTTGTTTTTTCTGAGATTTGCTGTAGAGGGAATTACTGAAGAAACACATGAAAGTGCACAGCAGAAAGAGAAAATTTTTTTTGAGAAAATGTTTCAAATCAGTGTCAGGCAACAAAATTGTGACCTAATCAAATCTCAGGAAACACTAAGGGTCAAACAAAACCAAAACTGAACTTTTTGGCCTGCATGTAAACCAGACAGTAGTGGCAGCATCACGCTGCCACTACAAGGCGATGTGTTTTAGCTCAAACACATCGCCTTGTGTTTGAGCTAAAACACAAGGCGATGCATCAAAAGACCTGTGACGACGACCTTTTGAGCAAAGTTTCTCTGACCTAGTCAAAGTAGAGAATGAAATCCGATTGAGAATTTGTTGCAAGTCTTAAAAACTTCTGTTTCTGACTCTCCATCCAAACCGACTGAACTTTAGCTGTTTACAATGAATAATGTGCGTTGCTTTCTATGTCTCTTTGTCTGGTTAGAAAAAGCAGCACTGACTAATTTTCACCTAAACATTCATTCTCTGCGGCCTCTTCAGAATCCTGCCCAGCTTTCGTGTCAATAATTGTGTTTTCTTAAGTTACTCATCTGAAGCTAACGTTATGATTCTGCATTTTAGATCTGGTTTTCTTTTGTTTGACAGAGCCCCACCGTGACATAACACAGACCTCGAAAGTTTTTATTTGACTAAGACGTGAACTCTGGTTCTCCCAGACCACCCAGACGCCCGACGAGCCGCTAATCTAAATATTTCCGTAACCTTTCAGCCAGAAAGTATCCACGTTTGTACCTGTTGTCACATAACTCGTCTTCATGGCAGAAATGTTTATTGGGGAAATGAGAAAATTGGAAAAAAGATGCGATCCTGTTATGTATTTGACACAAGACAATAGACGTACTAAAAAAAAAAAAAAACATGGCTAATGTTTGAATGCTAATGGCGTGATGTCAGTGTCTCATACTTGAACCCAAACTCTTGGATTTGTTTGATCCAGTTGAGAAGGAATTTAAAATATTTCGAAACGCTTACGTTAAATCTCCATGTACGTCCAAAGATCTGCTTAAATCTGTCGTGCACTGAGAATATGTTGAGTGGATTCCTGCTCTAACGTGACGTATATCATGAAAAAACTCAACAAGATATGACATTTGAATGTTTTCTTGAAGACTGAGATCCTGCAATAAATGACTAACTAAGACTGCATGTTTCTTTTATATGAAAATGTTTCTTTTAAGGCTGCACAGTGGTGCAGTGGGTAGCACTGTTACCTTGCATCAAGAAGGTCCTGGGTTCAATTCCCAGCTTGGGGTCTTTCTGCATGGAGTTTGCATGTTCTTCTTATGCATGGTGGGTTCTCTCCGGGTTCTCCGGCTTCCTCCCACAGTCCAAAAACATGACTGTCAGGTTAATTGGTCTCTCTAAATTCTCCCTAGGTCTGTGTGTGTGTGTGTGTGTGTGGATGGTTGTTTGTCTCTGTGTTGCCCTGCGACAGAGTGGCGACTCTCCAGGGTGACCCCGCCTCTCGCCCGGATAGACACCAGCACCTCCTGACCCCAGTAGAGACAAGGGTGTTAGAAAATGGATGGATGATTTTTTTTTTTTTTTTTTTAAGCTACACTTTCAAGTTCCAAGTTGTCACTTTCTTGTTTCTGTTTACTTTGTTGTCAAAATTGAACTAACTCCGTTTCAGTAACTCCTTTCCTTTCCTTTTTTTCCCTTTCCTTTCCTTTCCGTTTCCTTTCCCATGCCCTTTTTCAAAAAACATATTTATCTCCCCAAACTGCCGCCCACTGCCTGCCATCATGAACTCGAGCCCTGAGACACACTGTCCCTGTCGCAGCCAGAGTTTTTCCCTTCGGCAGCATGTTTGGATAAATGCATATATGTGGTTACCGTCTCTGAAGACAGGCTAGCCATTAAACTACAGGCTTCTCCTATGTCAGCTAAAATATGGGATATCAAATGATGCTCTTCGATATGTTTCACTTGTTTATGGTCGGATCTTTTTTTTCTCTTCTTTTTAAAGAATGTCGTATCGGGGTCAACACTCGTAGTAATTAGTTTTGTGAATGACTTACGGCACCGTCCTTTTTGAACATGTCTGCTGCGTGGCGTTTTTCTTTTTTTGGGGGGAACACATAGTTCCTATTTGCAATGCCGAGTGGTGTTACTCTGGGAAACATCAGGGAAAGCACCTAAGCTGGCGTTGTCCATCTGCATGTGGAGATGCCGACTAAGACAAAAGAGTAAATGTTAAGCGGAGACTCATGGGTTCGGTATGAGGGGTTCCTCACAGGTCAGCTTTAGGCCTGAAAGTGTTTAAGATGTATATCAATGAGCACCAAATGCATTGATGTTTGTTTTGCTGTTCTGGGATGGATTTGCAGCTGGTTTTAGAGGTGACCACAGAGGAAAGACATGGCATAATTAAGCATTTTGACATAAATGAACTTATCAGACTTAGATAAAACCAAGTCTGTGTCATTCGAAAGACAAAGCAAACATACAAAAGCAAAAATCTGCAATGATAATGTAAATCTTGAAAAGATACATAGCATAAAATTTCTTGGTGCCATAGACCTATTTGTTAGTGTTAGAACGGCAAATTAAAAATGTAAGCCGGTACACAAGATGGAGTACATATTTAAAAATAGACAGAACTGCTCAAAAGTAAAAAATATAAATAAATACATATGTGTGAGTCCCTCCGTTTTCTTCTTTTTTTGCATTCTTTACTTGTTATTGGGACAAAACATAACATCTTGATGAGTTTTCTTCATTAGAAGCTGCTGTGATTCTGGGATGTCTCCAGATGAAAACACAAAGTCATGAAAACGTGATTCCCCAAGCTGAAACATTCGGGAACTCTGGTGCAAAATTTTGCTTTAGCTGAGCTAAACGGGATCTTGTTCAACTCGTCCACAGTTTTCATTTGAGTTCTTCTGGTTACCGTCCAGGCCGAGATGTTTTATTGTTTGCAGCGACCATATCCATTTCCCCTGGAAGAACCGCTCTCAGTTTTACAAGTCACAAAACGACTTGTAAACGAAAAGACCAACAGAAAACAAACACACAAAAAAAACAAAAACAAAATTGAGCTGCTCTATTGGGCCTGTTTCTGATTAAAGCGCTTACAAATCGCGAGAAGTCCTGAAACATGTACTCCCCCTCTTTCTGCTCGGCTCTCGGATGTTGGGCGGTAATTTTTCTTTCTCCGTGCTGTGAACAAAGGCCTCTCTGTGTTGACATGCATGCGGTGACATATCCGTCCCTGAGCGGCCATTTCTTCTTGAAAGGATAAGTGTCTGACGAGGAGAGTTCGTGTTTCAAACGAAACTAAACCGACCGTCTGCGTTTGAGGTCCCGCTTCTTCAACGCTGCTGCAGCTTCCCTCTTTACTCCCAGACCAATTATTCATTATCCGTCACATTATCTGTGAACACACATTTGTAGGAACACGCCAGCTGTTGTCTCGCCATGAAACAACCGGTGTCTGAACAACACGGATGTGTTTCATTGTCGCAGATTGAGCAGACGCTACTGGAATTGACCTCTCAACTGAGTGACGACCAGAAGAAAAATATTCCATGTCATTTAGAGCTTCTGAAAACAAGTGGAGGAAATCTTCAAAATTTTTTTGCGGAAAGTCCTAAAAAAGAAAAAAAAAAAAAAGACAAAAAAGAAAAGCAGTTTATTCTCATTATATCCAATTTATCAAAGTGAAAGTTGTTTCCCTGTTGTGTCGCAAAGCCTCTCTGGAGGGGATCATCAGAGACTCAGAGACTGTTTGTATCACAGGGGTCCCCAAAGTCGGACTTTGAGGGCCGGCATCCTGCATGTTTTAGTTCTCTCTCTGGTTCCAATGGTGGCTCATTAGAGGCCTAAGAAGATCACTGACATGCTGAAAAGGTTGTTGGTACCACCAGGGAGAGAACTAAATCATGCAGGATCCCGGCCCTCGAGGACCCACTTTGGGGACCCCTGGTTATCACAATCAAACATCTCTAGTGTGATAAAGACACAAACATGACAAACAACGTCTTACGGCAGTGTTTTGTAAGTTTATAGTGGGATTTGTTTAACTGAGTGAATAAACTGAGCTGAACAAGTGAGACATGGATAGATTAGTTGGGACATTTGTGCCACTTTGTTCCCTCGCTGTGGATTACTAACAAGCTCAGGAGGATTTCTAAACTCAAACCAAAGCTGGAGGAAAACCTTCCAGCAAGTGGAAAATGTCCTTTTGAATATCCTCACTGGAGGCACGCAGTATCTACTCCTTGAAACAATGGAGTACAAAACAAGAGCGGCTTCAGAAGCAATCTGTGAGTGTCAATTATTGGACCAATGCAACTGAACATTTTTGGAAAGAACTAAAAAATACTTGTCTACCAACGCTGCTCATCCGGCCTATCTGAAATTGAGAAGATCTGGAGAAAAGAATGATGGGAAATGCTCCCAAAAATGGCATCGCAAGCCAGTTTGGCAGAGTTTCCCCCAGTAAAATATGAGCCTGGCGGGCCGCCAGGCTTTACTTGCATCCCGACCAGGCTGAGCATAGTTTACTGATTTTATGTTTTTGGTTGTTTGCCTTTTTAAAGAATTTATAGTTGGGGTCTAGGTATTTTAAGTTAATGTCTTCCCATAGCACATAATTACCCAGCAATATTTTCAAATTTTCTGCCAACACGAAACTTTTTTTTTTTGCCCTACAGCGCCCCCTACCGCTGGACATCGACAGCCGAGTTCTCCGGGATAAAACTAACATAACGAATTTAGGGACAAAGCAGTAACGTGGAATGCAAAACCAGTGGAGAGCTGCTGTGAATTACTGCAACAAAAATGACATCATGTGCTGCAAAAATGTTTGTTCGTGCAACCGTCATGAAAAAAAAAAAAGAAAGAAAAAAAAACTATGAACCACATGTTGCAATCTGTCACTGAACGCATGTCTCTGAGCGGTACACATGCAGGTGATGGCGCTCCGGTAACTGTTGTTATACCTGTGCAGGAGAACAAAAGGTCAAAGGTTCTTATTCTTTTTTTCCTTTTTTCCCCGAAAATTTCCCATCTACAACTTTCTTCCTCACTGACGGAGTAAAACTGACACGTGAGCGGTTCCGATTGCCAAAACGAAATGAAGAAAACAAAAAATAAATAAATAAATAAAAAAGTATGCAAAAAAAAAAAAAGAAATTCCTGGCAGTTCTTTATTACTACCTTCTCCCCCGTCTACCTCTGCCTGTTTTCAGGCTTTGGAGGCTGCTTAATACAAAGCTCAGCGCATTGTTCTGGCAGGGCAGCTTTGTGTATAATGACATCTGACAGCGGTGGAGACGAACTGAAGAGCACGTCTGTCTCTCTGTAAGTATTTACAAAATCTAACTCTGGGGAACCGCATTCCATTTCTGGAAACGCCATCGTGAGCGAGCCTCCGTGAACAACCACATGGATCTAACTATTACTCTGAAATACATAGGAAAGAAAGAGGGGGGAAGAGGGTGCACTCGCCTTTCACCCCCTTAAAACTGGAACAATTTGAAAATGGGTGGTGTAGAAGTGAAGAATGTAAATGAGAACTGGTCTAAGAGGTACAGTTACAGGGAGTGCTCCATTAGAGCTGCTGGCTCCACTCAATCTGGCTGTTGTTCTTGCTTGGCCGCCGTCCAACACCGGAGGGATTTGGGCTCTGCTGTGCTTTATAAACGCAGCCTTAAAAGTAAAGTGTAAGTATGTCAAGGCCGGGTGTGTTGTTCAGTTTTTTTCTTTCTGAACAATAGTGAAAATCTTTCTCAAAAGCAGAGCTTTGAGGCCACAGTTTTTACGGTGAGCAGAAACGCTCGACCATTTCGACATTCAGGCCTCCTCGATCTTCAACTTTTGATGTGTGAAATTAAGCCTGAAGTAACTTTGTTGGAATGAAATGCCAGCTGGATGAGGCAGAGAGGAGAGGGAGGGGAGGGTTTTGGACGGCAAGGTTAGTAAGACTCCTCGGCTCTTGTTTTGACTCCTCTCTAATCTCTCTAATTGGTATTTGGGGTCCAAAGACCCCTGAGAGCTGCCGGATCTTTTGAAGTAAGCGTTTGGGTGATGTGACGGGGTCAGAGGAAAAAGGGTCTTTGCGAGTCACTGGGCGGGTTTTGTTTCTTGCGCTCCGTCCTGCTACTGTCAGCCTCAGGACCCAAACCGGTCCAAGCAGGCTTCACCTGCAGCGCCACTAACCTTGGCGATTGTTCACACGGCATCCGTCCGTTTCACAAATCCTGGGGGCTGGAGTTCTAATTGAGAAGGAGGAAATACCCTTTAGCAAATCCTGGAGGCACTTCTGCGTGTTTTCGCTTGTTCAAAATGGGCAGTAAAGGAAACGGGTGTAAGAAAAATCCCCACAAAACTAAAAAAAAAAAAAAAAAAAAAAAAAAAAAAAGGAGTAAAGTTTTCTTTTCACATAACTTGCCCTCAACTATTTTACCAACATAAGACAACTATAAACTATAAACTACTATCCATCTGTCTGTCTGTTCATCTTCCTATGTATCTGTGAAAATGCTTATTCTTATGTTTAGAACTTTTTCATTGTAATCTGTTTGACATGTTTTTGTTTTTTTTCTTGTATGTTGTTTTTAACTTCTTTGTACAAGCATTTTGAATGGTCTCTGGCTGAAAGTTGCTATGTAGATAAAGTTGCCTTGCCTCTAGTGCAAGCTCTCATGACATCCATATGTTACATTGCCGTGTCACCAACTTACTCTGCAACAACTGTCCCATTAGATAGAAGTCATTGTTTTTGTTCCTATAAATGCAAATTTGACTCAGTGAGGCTAAAGACAGCAGACAATGCAAAAGAAAAAGTCAGAGTTTTTAATCTATCTATCTATCTATCTATCTATCTATCTATCTATCTATCTATCTATCTATCTATCTATCTATCTATCGATCTATCTATCTATCTATCTATCTATCTATCTATCTATCTATCTATCTATCTATCTATCTATCTATCTATCTATCTAACTAACTAACTAACTAACTCAGCATGGCATCTTTTCAGGAGCAGTCAGTGTGCGTAACTTGCGTCACAGACCACAGTAGGTGACGACAGGCTCGCAGCAGTTCGCAGCGGACCAATCAGCCGCTGCTGTTCCTGAACGAAGTCCTGCTGCAGCTGCAGCTCCCGCACAACCCAGAGACCTGGAGTCTGCAGCCAATGTGTGTCAGCGGATCGTCTCTGGAAAGCAGAGCTGGAGATCAGCGTTCCGGAGTCGTCTTGTTGAGCTTTACCCGGACTTTTTCTTCTTTTTTTAAAAAAAAAAATTACTGAACAAAAACTAAGAATATGCTTCAACTTTGAAAGTTTCCCAACCTGAAATATGGTTCAAACTGTGCAGCTTTGCACTTTATCGCGGCGCCTCGCCGCCGTCAAGCCTCCGTCTGTGACGGGATGAGAAGCGATCCGCCTTACTCTGGGTAGGCTTCACGATGGAGACGTTCTTATGAGGTCAGTTTTACATGCTCGGGTGAAATTACGCCGTCGCCGTCATTAATGGAGCGGCTTCTACTTCTGATATGCTGCGAGTTGATCATGGCCATCGGTTCTTGCGGCGGGTCTCCGAACCATAACCGTCGCCCCGTGTGCTGGAAAGCCATCCTCAGGTGCCAGGGAGAGGCCGAGTGCCGTTACGCGTACGACCAGTACCTGCACGCCTGCGCGTCCGTCATCAGCGGCGTGCGCAGGAAGTGTCCCAGCCACTGCATCTCGTCCCTCATCCAGCTCAACCTGACCCGGCGCGGCCCGGACCTGGAGGACTGCGACTGCGCCGCGGACCCGGTGTGCCGGAGCACCCAGCGAGCCGTCGACCCGTGCATGCCGCGGACCAGCACCATGGGCTGCACCGAGGCGCGGCTGCAGTGCGAGACGGACCCGGCGTGCAGCTCGGCGATGGCGGACTACCTGTTCCACTGCCGGAAGCTCTTCGGGGGCCAGAGGTGCTCGGAGAGCTGCCGCGAGATGATCGCAAAAATGCGCGCCACGCCGCGGGCGCAGCAGCTCGACGCCTGCGTCTGCGACGGCACCGACAGGAACATCTGCGAGTACATCAAGCAGAGGATGAAGACTCTGTGCGCGGAGTCCGGCGACAAGTTCGCGGGCAGCGGCTTCGGAGACTCCGAGGAGGACACGGAGGAAGATTATGTTTACCAGGATTACTATGTGGAGAACTCCGGCAGCTCTCCAACCTATCAAACACATCTGACAACTTTGACCTTCATGGTGGCTGTCGCAGGATTCATCTGAAGGATTGTTATCAACAGTTTTTATTTTTCTATTATTATGTGGTAAAATGACATTCGACCAGGGCCAGTCTAAGGAATATGGGGGCCCTGAGCGGATCTCCATTTGGGACCCCCACGTGCAGCTAACCCCACATACCCTAGAGAAGGCAGAGCTTAAAGTTAAAGGGGTAAAGGTCAGCGAAATTCAACTCCAGTTCAGACACAGGCAGAAAAAATAAATAAATCTTGCATTAAATATGATCTGGTTAACGATGCTTTTAAGCTCCAAAGGTTATCATTTGGAATGCAGAAATGTTGTTCATACGGTCAAATCAGATTTTAAAAGTTGAGAAAATTTGTGGTTTTGTGTTGCCAACAGTGGTTACCACCAAAACCAGTAGCAATTTCAATTCAGCAAACTCCCAGTGTTACTTTACAAAGGGTGATAAAGGTCGTATTCATCATATTCTGTGCAATAAGGACATTTACCTTAAAACTACCAAAGTCAGCAGCCATTTATTCTACATTTTTGACTAAATCTAATTGTATAATTGTAAGATTGAAAATAGCAATAAAGAAATGCCACAGGTGAAATTGTAAAATGCGTAATAATCAGGATGCTAAATTATTTTTGCAGCGGCTGAAATATTAATTGCTTTTCCGCTTTAAATAAAAGTGATTTCTTTGTTGTACATTTTGTATGACGTGGTGTTTTTTTTCTTTTTTTTCAAAGTAAAGTACGATTCTCTTCGGCCCTCCAGACCAGCAGAGGGCCCTACGCGGTCAAAACATTTGCCTGTACCTTGGGCTGTCTCTGAAATATCTTCTGAAAATTAGACTTAAGAGCATTTTTTTTTTTTATGCAAGCGTGTTAAGCTACACACTTTACATCTGTGTATATTTTGTTGAAACAATACAGTATCATTTAAAAAAAGAGTTTTATATATATATATATATGAACGAGTTGCACTGTATGGCAAGGTGAGCTCCACCTTCGTACAGCACAGATGAAGAAAGTTTGTGTTGTCTCTACGTGCCTAAAGTTCCAGAGTAAGCGTCGCTTCCGCTTTGAGAGAAACCAAAGTTCCTTTAAGCCACTTGAATGAGTTTTAACCCCAGGGCAGATTCTGACATCTGCTGTAGGAAGCTCTTAGAATGATGCACTTGTCTCTGTAAACATGAATGTTTGCAGAAGGCAGAAGTGTTAATTCCTGATGAATGCATGTTCAAACAGACCAAAGAAAGGATAAATCACACTGATGGGGGATTTGAAGCCAAAAAAAAAGAAAAAGAAAGAAGCTGCTCGGTCGGCTAGCTTTGTCTTCGGTGCCTGTTTGTTTTAAGACTTCAAATGCACAATGCTTGGAAGAAAAAAATATATATATGCTTGAAATTTGATGAGAGATTTTATGTACCTGTTAAGAACACAGACCCATGAATGTAAAACTATACTGAATAAAGTGATTTTTAAATGTAATTTCTGCCTCACACAAGTTTTTTTTTTGTTTCTTTTTTTAAGGGAAGAAAATATTTCTGTTCTTTATTGGAGCTGCGTGATCATTTTTAATAACATTCATTGTCAAAGTGGGTGCAAAATATCTCCATGGCAAACAAGACGAAACAAAAACAAAGCAGCGCCCCCTGCTGGTAGATATCTTTCATTGTTATATAGCTATATTTCACTACAGTAAACTTTTTAAAGTCATTTTAAATCGTTTGATATCAGCGAGTTCTAAATAAGTTTGTAGTCATTTCCAAATATGAAATGACTAAAAAAGCTGAAACAGCAAAAATGAGTAACACCCCCTACTGGTAAATATTGTTTACTGGAGTTGCAGATCATGTTTTCTTATGCAAAAGATCAGAAGAACAGAAACAGTTATCTTAATTTGTTTATCTGATAAAAAAAAAAAAAAGAGAGAGAGAAAGAGTTCAATAAAAAGAGATCAAAAACCACAGAGATGCTAAAAAGCCCAAAATAACCAGAATTTACTGGAGCTGCATGACATTATTGTCAGCGAAGAAAAAAACAAATGTCTTTTATTTATTTGCCGCACATTTTCCAGGCATATTTTCCGTTATTAATTTTAAGTTTTCTCGGGAATATGGACCATTGTTGCTTCAACACATTTACAGCTTTTTAGATTGTAGTTTTGCAGACTTTTCAGATGTCTCCAACAGGCATGTCTGTGGTTCATGTGGAGCCAGCTCTCTGAGATTTCTAAAAAAAAAAAAAAAGAAGAGAGAAAAACTTTGCCCCCCTCCTTCACTTGTGATAATAGGTCTTAAAACCATCCATGGGAGCTATTCTCCTTTGCTGCAGGGAGGGGTAGATCTTTTCTCCGACCCATTGGTCGGACGAAAAGTCGAGTGGCATCTCTTTTATGCAGATGCAAAACACACAATGGTGCAGCGGCACAATGTCGGGGCACTTCATTCACCCTGTTCCCCTGTCACCCTTCACATGGAGTGGGGGAAGAGAGAAGACAGAGGAGAAGAGCATGTGAGAGAGTTCAGATCTGCTGATGCTAAATGCACAGCTTCTCATTTGTTTTGGTTAACAGTTTAGCAGAATAATTCTTACTGGTCTTCCTCAGTTTAACACATAAGTGATGAAACAGTTAGCCCTACTTTGTTGTACAAAGTGTCTTAAAACATCATAGGTTGTTGTGGACTTAAATTTTTGTAAGGAATAAGAATTTCTTGGTGTTTTCCTGCGAAAAAAACAAAACAAAAAACAGGTTAGGTTCTTATCTGGACATTAATGAGTGTAATTGATTTGGAGTTTTTTTTTTTTTCAAACTTTTGCTCACTCTATATATTTTTTTCTGAATGAGAATCAACTCTAAGCCAAATCAATCAGAGAACAGGTCATACCGTCAGTTTCACTTCTAGTTTCAAGCATCCAGCATGCCGAGGTGAGCAAAGCATCCCATATTGCTATGTAGAAGTAGATGATTATGTAAATATGGGGTGATTAATGTGATATTTGAGTCATGATTTTATAGCGGTGGTGTACTTATGTTCTGTGGGAGTGTTGCAGCACTCAACCGGTTGATTTTTTTCTCATGTAATGCAGGCATAATCATTTTTTGTGCTTTAAATGAACACATTGTCATATAAAAAATCAAGCAAAAATGTTTGCAAAAGTTTATCGCTGTAGGTTTTGTTGACAAGTCCCTGCTTGAAAATACTGAGTTAGCTCAAAGAGCTTTAAAAGAATTTATGTCATCAAGTGATTTGACTGTATTTAATACATTTGAGTTATGCACACTAAATGTGATGTATAATATTCACAATCATAACACCAACACAAGGCTTTTCTGTCTATCAATCTGTAAAAATCTCAAATAGTATCCCAATATACATAGATCAAGTAGTTTGTAATTTAATGCAAATCAAAATAAAATAAACAACTAACAAAGATGCATTTGACGTCTGCTGCACAGAAAACTCTGCTTATTGGTGACAACAGGGCAAACTATTTGGTTACTGCATTACATGAGCTAATGTCAGCTGACTCTGTCTTTAAAATCTACACATATGGTTTTGCTTAAAAAGCTTCGGCCCTTTATAAGCCCTCGCATTTAATAAAAAGAAAACAAATGACCATATTTACCTAAAGCAAAGTGAGCTGAGACAGACAAACAAAAAAAAAACAGTGGCCCACAGTAATTACAGGTTGGTGGGGGGGGGGGGGTATTGAGGCCGAGAGGGGTTGGAGGTGGGGGTCATGTTTTATAGAGGTGGGAAAGGTGGAGGAAGGGGCTGATTTACGAGGGAAATGTAGCTGTGGGGATGTTGGAGGGGCTTTTAGCCCTGTTGAATGATGATTCAGCGAAAGGATTTCCAGCCAGCCAATCGGGTGGCTTTTGGTGGCCATGCCTGGACAGAGGTTGTCCTCCTCTGTTCGCCTCCCGCTGTCCAACTGGAGACGGAGTGCCTAACGAGTGAGAGAGGGAGCACAAAGCAGAGCTGACAGGACGCATAGCTTCATTTCCACGGTGCTGGGGGCAGCTGTGCGGAGTAATCTGCCGTGGCAGTCCGATAAAACACGCAGCCGGAGACCCGGGGAGGAAGAAAGGGGCGACTCCAGCTGTGCCCAGGGGGACCACACTCTCACACTCCCCAAAGGGAAAATGTCCCTGAACAATTTGCTTTCTCAAAATAAGAATAAGACCAGAAAATAAGTCCCATGTTGAAAAAAAATAACAGAAGTTTTTCTTTATTTCCCCAAGAATAGTAATAATTCAGCGACAAGGGATAAGATGGACGTTTAGTTTATCTCATTTTGTTTTTATTGTTACAAATTTCTATACTGTTTTCGACGGTGCACAATGCACTATTTTTAATCTGAATGTTAACTTTATCAATATGTAAAGTTGCCAGCAACTTTAAACACAAACTGTTGCAAATTTATTTGATTCAAGCAGTTGTACGTGACATTAAGCCTCTGAAATGAGTGCTGGACATGTAGAAAATTTCTCTCCTATTTTATGGAGAACAATTAAACTAAAACATAACCTCCCGTTTCTGATCTATTCTGCATTCTTAGATATTTATTTTTTTTAACGTCCTACTGAGTTTTTAGTCAATGTAAATATTAGTAAAAAGAGAAGTAAGCAGTCTATTCAGGGACAGAAGGTTCATTATTTTGTGCGCGCTCCTCTGTTGCGGCCTGGACAAAGAACAAAACTTTCCTAGACTAAGATAATGGCTTCAGGCTGGGTCGCTGTGCAGAGTGAATGGGATCTACTTAGAGCTCAATAGGGTCCCAAACTTTTACTCCATTATATTGACATCCTAAAGGCCAGAGGCCATCAGCAAGCCCCCTCAGCTCCCCTCCCTGTATTGGTTATTTAAGTACTCATTCACCCCTCACATCTCACCACAACGTCCACACATTGTTGGGATTGTTGCCGTTCTCTACCTGAGCGATTAAACCAGATGATGTGCTGGGAAGACATGAAGTTCAGTTTCATGCAGAAATATTCACCTGTTGGACTTGAAAGCTGGGCTTTCTTTCTGGCTTTGTCATGTTTCGACAGATGCTCTCTGTCCAGTCTGAGCTTGAGCTGTTGTGAAAAGTTTCAGTCTGTGGATACATTAAGTTGGTACGCAATTAACCCAAAGTAGGTTTTACGAAATAGTACGTAAATGAAACTAAACAGATTAGAGTTTTTGTGGAAAAAGGAAGACGAATCCAATCTATATCAACGTATAATAAATAGTAAATTGCCTCCAAAATGCATTGTACTACACAAGACGCTGTAAAGCGTTTTGTCAAAACGCTTTACTACACGCCAAAACGCTTTGAGCAAGGACACAGCATGTACTGTCCTTGCTCAAACCTTTCACCCGAGACCCACTGTTAACCTTGGAATAAATCATACACCAGCATAATGATCAAATGGGACAAAAGCAATGGATTGTTTTTCCTTTTTTCTCCCATCCGTTTTCCCACCAACTGTGACCAACTTCAGTGTTCCTGCTGAAAGCCTTAGATATTGTTTTATAGCACCAATTTAAATGTCTCTGTCTTGAACCCATCAGCTGTGTCCCCTGGTCTTCATAAGGCTGCTTGTGAACTCGTGCGCTATAAAAATCTCTCAAACCAAAATAAAATGAGTTTTGCGTAGTTCTTTCCGAACAAATGCCACGTTTGCAGGACTGTATACATCTAAATACTGGCCTCTCACTACTTACAGACTTTGCCTCTGCTGGCCCTCCGCAATCAGTGAAGACGAGAGGATATCTGGGGATATATTCAGTATTTCTGGCAAGTGACAGAAGAATAATAAAAAACCCCACCATCGAACAAAAATAATCAAAACTCAAAAGGTGTTCATTATATCAGACTACTGCAACTGTAATAGCTAAAATAATTGTATTTATTATTTTGTGATCCAAAAGAAAAGCCCTGAGGATCACTGACAATCAGTCAATCAAATTCTCAGCAACAAGGCATTCCAAAGTGCTTTACATCATAAAAATACAAAGTCATAGAACACACAGGCAACAGCATTACATTTTGTCGTCGTCCCACATCAGATTATTGATCAATGTTTCATGATTATGTTTCAAAAGCGACGTAAATAAGAGGGTTTTTCCAACGGCGACTGACCTCACCTCTGTGCTCGTTGTGTGAAAATGCAGACGGAGAATTAAAGACAGTTGATGCTACAGGTGAAACATGTCCTGTGAGTTATTTCCTCACCATGAAAAGCCGTCAGAAACACATAGGTCGTGCAACTTGGGAGAAAATAGATGAACTAATCATCTATCCAATAGAAAATTAGAGTTTGAAACCGAAACAAGATTCATAAATCGTCTTATGTGCCATCCCAGACAAACTTGTGGTTCAGGATCTGTTCACCCAAGTGGATTGAAATACGCTTGAACAAATGTATTTCATTTTATGTGGAGAACAAATTTGTTCACCACAAAGTGGCAGTGGTAGGCTGTGATTAAATCAAAAGGGTTTCATTTTGTTCTCAAGAGACGTTTCATGGCTCATCTTCCCATGTGTTGTAGTGGACATGCGTTAAAGCCGACTTATAACTTTTAATGGCTACTTTTAAAAATGGAGTTTGCACATAATGGCTGGCGTTATGTTGCATTTATGTCCAGCTCCTAAACCCGTGATCTATGTCTTGTCTGCTGACTGCCTCTGGCTGACTTCAGTGTTGGGTTTTCTCTCCACCCAGACAGTTTCTCTTCATCTGGTTCCAATTTGCTTTCATCATGTAAATGTGCTTTACATGATGAGTTATTGCTCCATTAATATGCACTCGAACAAATACCGTCAGAGTGAACTAAATTAGAAACACACACACAGTGTTGTTTGTTGTCTGACTTCTTCTGGATTCAACTGGCAGTTTAATCAAAAAGTAGTTTCGTCTGATTCTGGTGCTCTGTACATGACGCAGAAAACCTGAATAAATAGAAATATTGGTTTTCAATAAAAAAACAAAACAAGTGTTTCATTAACAACTTGGACCCATGTGAGAAAGTAATTCCCCTCTAAGCCTAACAACTGGCTGTGCCACCCTGGGTAGCAACAATTTCAGCAGGCGTCTGCAAACGTTGGCACTGATTGTTTTACGTCACTGCAGAACAATCTTGTCAGTCCCTCTTTTGCGGAACGGTTTTAATTCTGCCACCCTGGAGGGTTTTTTGAGCATCCACACCCTATTTAAAGTCTCTACCAAAGCATGTAAATCACATTTTAACTCATATTTTTACTAGGCAAATTTAATCAAATGCAACTACAGAGCTGCCTTTTGCTAGTAATTACAGAGACGACTCATCAAATCGACATATTTGATGGTGCTTATTCTTGATGGTGGCATTTGACAAAATGTGGTGTTTGTTGCTTGTTTCATAATTGCCCTTTGAACTGCCACGATGCTGAAATGTGCCGTACAAATCGACTTGACATGACTTGATTTGACTAGGCCACTTCAAAAACTTGGTTTGCTCTATGAATTACTGTCCTTAAGTGCATTTGAGCTCTAGGTTAAAAACTCTGCCACAGGATTTTTCAGTAGAGAGCAGTAGACTCCATGAATTATGGAGTCTACTGCAATTATGGAGCCGCAAATCGTTAAATTCCCACCACCATGTTTGTCTGTCAATATCATGTGCTATTTCAGAAACATTTTAGTGCAACATTGTATTGAATTGGGAAGAACATAGTCCAAAAACGTTGCACATTTTTGTTCTGTTTTGTGACTTCCTGGATGAGAAGAAAAAACGTTGTTAGACTGGTCACTCCTGGAAAGATTTACCACGATTCACCACCGAACAGCCTTTTTCCCTTGATAAGAGATGCCGTGATTTGAAAACTAATTTTTGTGTTTGTTTTAATTATACTTGTCTGATGATACAAAAAAAAAAGAAGCTTGGTAATATGAAACTCCTAATCGTGACAAAAAAGCAAAAAAAGAAATATATTTCGAGTGAAGTCTAAAAATAAAAAGCAACTTGGAATACAAGCGTAGCGAAATGTTGGCTTTATGTCATCTTGAACACACGTTGACAGTGAGTCAGGAATGGCGCTTCTCAGCAGTGGTCTTCACTAGTAAGCTCTCCTCTGCATGTGACAGACAGGCTGAGTCTGTCGGTGATGCAGCGGCGCGTCCTGCTACGTTTCCCTCCGCTGCATGAGGACCAGGACGTCCAGCAGGACCAGTTGCCCTCCTGGAGAGGAGTGGCCTTTTTACCTAGTTAATGAATAGTTTGTGTCAGTGAACAGAGCAAGAAAAACAAAATGTAAATAAAGAATTGATCGGAAGGGCTGTTTGTTTTTTTTTTGTTGTTTTTTTGGCTTTCTTACCTTGGTGTGAAGCTTTATCCGCCTTGAAGTTCTGGCAGCCCAGGCCTTCGAACTGCTCAGGACACATACAGATACACTTTCCATCAATCAGAGCAAGAGTGCCTCCATTGTGACAGGGCTTACACTTGCATATGTTGTATTCGGCGATATATTCTTCTGTAGCCCTCTTGAAGTTAGTAACTCTGGTGTTTGCATCAGGAGAGTCCAGAGGAATTAACATGTAGATGGGCTCAGGCTGAAACAAACAAACAAAAAAAAAACAAAACAGGATATTTGTTGCAGCTGGTGGAATATTTGAGTCAGACGAAATTCGAATTCAGAAGGGTGGCCTGGATGTACGAATGTTTTTCTAAGTGCCAGTTTATGAGCGCAGAAATAAGTGGAAAACCAACTGTGACTCAGTGGTTTAGATAATGGTCTTATCTGTCTCTGCCGCCTAAACACCAGCAGGCACACAGACAAGATGGCTGCCTCTATGTTGATAACGAAGTGTATCAACGGAGTATCTATTTAGAACAACCGTCAATTATGTCATACTGTGGATGATGCTGTGTATCAGTGATGTATCTATTTAGGGCAGGAAATCACTCTGCACAACGTTTATCTCGTTTGACATCTTTCTAAGATATTTAACTAAGATCTGAATGTTAGGACATTGTTTTTTCCAACCAGGAATTGGTCACTCCTTGAACTCCCTTGATGTTCCTTATACAAATCTGGAGAGGAAAAGGCCGACTTGGGTCTCCTTAATCAAAACCGTCACGCTTTTAATCTTTGACAGATAACAAAGAAACAAAAAGTTGGCAATGTTCAGCTTTCGGGTAAAGTTTTAGAATGAACCTTAAATGCGCTGTAGCCTTTTGCAGGTGAATTTCTCTAAATCCTTTTAAATGCAGCTGTTCAACTGTTCGGTGTTTCAGCGTATTTTGGACAACTTGATTTTCTCCAGCGAGGAACTTCATGGCAAAATTCACAAAAGGTGTTTGATCGACGGTGCCCAGTCATTCCTTTAGTTGGCGACAATAAAACGTGAAGACAACAAGCAATTCGTGTTCACTTTATGACCTGTAAGTAAAACGCACTCATCCCTAGAGTGACGCAGTTTCCAATACGAATCAAATGCTGAATTAATTTTAATCAAAGTTTTCTCAGCGATGATTCGTGTACAATAGAGCAGAATCATGTGGCTGATAAGTTGGCGGTGTAATATCCTAACATTGTCAAAAGTTGTTTTATAGGTATGAATATTGCGTCCTTCCTGGGTAATTTAGAAAAACTCAACAAATGTCCATCTTTGAGCAAACAGTACAATAAATGTTTATCACACTAGAATGAATAAACCACATCAACAAAACTTGAACTAGCCATGATTCCTACCTCACTCTGTATCAGTGCAGGGGCATCTGCAATGGACCTGGCCCAGCTTTGGTACGTATTCAGATCTATGACCCCCCCCCTATTCAGTTGAGTTCTCATGGAAACGGCGGTCTGCAGAGTTCCTCCTTTAACTGACGTCATCACCTTATCCACCAATGCCTTCCCATCAACACTAACTGTGCAGAAAAAAAACAGAGAGAATAACAGGAATCACAAGAAAGAACACGTTTTAGAGTTTTGCATTGCTTTTAACACATGTTTTTGACTTAAGGTGTTAGAAATCAGCACGACTGAGGAAAACAAGAAAACAACCTGTCTTATTGCTAAGCGTTTTTTCGCAGTCCCCGACTTTGACGTGCGCTTGGTCAGGCAAAGAGACAAAGTTTGCAGAGATCCCCACTTTGAGACACTTTTGAAGGCTTCTGTCTGTAATGTCTGATGAATCAAGCAGGAAATGCAGCAGTTATGTACCAATAACCAACATTTGTTTTTCAGAAGACAGGCCTAAAAGTGTCTCACAAATCAGAACAACGAGTTTAAGGTAAAAGTGATTGCTTGGATACGCACTTCTTTCCCTGATGGTGTTCTGGTTGAGCGCGTAGATCAGTTCATATTCGCCACCAGACTTTCCACTTCTGGTGTAGTGGGTTCCATAGTCTTCCAGGAAGGCAAAATAAATACCCTTGTCATAAGCCAACGGTAGTGATCTGACGTGCATCAAGAAGTCCTCGGCAATGTTAAACTCGAGGGAGCGCATCCTGTAAGTGCTCAGCTGTACTCTACCTTTTACCCTCATGAAGCTTATGTCCTAAAGAGAGAAGAATCAACAAAACAGGCACAAACGTGACACGTCTTCAAAGTGAAAGTTGTTTGCTCGGGTAATGACTTGTAACTCGTGTTTCACAGTTATAATGTTTACCTTAATTTTAGAGTACTCTATGACATCCCTAATGAGCTCATTCTTTGAGAAATCCAACCCGACTTCAACAGAAGCGTTCCCCAACGACGATTCACTGTTTTGGAACTTGAAGGAAAGTCCAGCATCGACTTTAAAGCTCTTGTCTTTCAGCATTTCCTTCACAATGGAGTGCGTGTTCTCATAGATCTCTCTGGAAACAGTCTCCTCTACGAGAGTCTGAAATGACAAAGTATATTCAGCAGAAAATCCGACACCATTGGATTGTACAAGGGAGACGTAGCCGGGACTAACCTCGTAGTTGAGCACACCGACATTCCAGGGAAGTCTGTCGTACTTCCCCGTGTTTGGGTTCCTCACTCTGCTACATTGCCCGTTGAAGAAATCATTATTGAAGGGGTTCATTCGAGGATCTGCACCCAAGATGTTGACCCTGGTTCATGGAGGAAATGGTTACAATAGTTCATGCTTGCTCGTACGCACGGAAGCATCATTTGGACAGATTTCTCTTGCAAAAGAGAGTTTTAATCTCAGTGGGATTTTCCTGGTGAAATAAAGGTAAATAATTATTCTTGCAGTGGTGCAGTATTCGTGGATTTTTCTATGAGAAGTATATCCAAATTTGTGATTTTTTTTTTTGTAATGCATATACCGAAATACATGAAAGAAACTGCCACACGGGAAGCTGAAGGGAATGCTTCTTGTCATGCTATTGGCTGGCATTTGCAAAGCAGGAAATCCTGGAGAGGCTTTCATTTTTCTTGTTGCAGGGCTGGAGATGAGAAAACGTGAAGATGCTAGGTTCTGCAGTAGTGTTGAGACGTTTTCCACAGCATAAGGTGTATTTGGTGTCTGAATTGTTAAAACAGGAAGTTAGTTGGATATTTCAAAAAGTAAGGGTAATAATTTCTAGAATTGTGTCGCTCATGGTGACATGAGCGACACATGCCACCATGTTGGAGTATGTTAGTTATAACTTATCCTTTGCATAGACTTTTGATTTTAAATGTTCTGGTTGATGCATTGCATATTTAGACACTTACTTCCTCTGGTGTTGGATGATTTGCCATGATTTGTAACCGGGAGCAAGGGAACAGCTGATTAGCATCTCAAAAGGTCAAATAATACTTTATATATAGCCCCAAATTGAGAAAAGATGAAAAGACGGCATTGTGAATGCAGAGCAGGGTAAAAAAAAAAACACCTTCCATTGGTCATAATGCACAAGGATCATGTGATTTGATCCGGACACGTTTTACGATGCTTACCCATATCCCGCTGTCCTGCCTTGCTCATTGTTATCAAGGTCGATCGACCCACAAGGTTTACGGACAGGATCGCAGTCCTCATCCGATCCGTCTTCGCAGTCGTAGTCCCCGTTGCATTCTAATCTCTTCTTGATGCAGGTTTTCATTTCTGCCCACAGATGCAGGTTAAGACCAGCGAGGCCCAGAGAAACCAAACACAGATGAACAATGTGGGTAACTCTTAAGAGTCTGCTGTACCTGTTGTGCACTGGAACTCAGACTCCATGCAAGGAGAGTGAGGTGGCTGCGAGCATAACTCTGTGGTTTGGCAGAACTCCCTATGACCGATAGCCCCTGTGCAGGGTTCCCCACCGAACTGGCCAAACACCTCTATGCCTCGAGAACGCAACTTATGATAGACATTAAAAAGACTTTGTCAACCCCCTAAAATGCGGTGTTAAAGTGCATGGCAGCAAAGGTACGTTATTCAAAGCAAAAATTAGTAATGTTTTGACACACGAGTGGTTAGTTGTGAAAGGTTTGTCTGACTTACTCTCCGTTTGGTGCAAGGATCACAAGAAGTCCATTGTGACCACTGGCTCCACTTACAGTCTACGGCATTTGGTTCAGGGAGCACTTCTGCCCTGATTATGTGCACACATTATATTCTCTCAGGTGTTCAGAAGAAATAACTCCACAATACCAATAAATCAAACAACAAGAAGAGTGTACGTACAATCCTACATTGGAAAGCGTCAGAGTCAGACACAGGGCGCTGAGGCTCAGCTGGACAGTGACGGCCGCTCTCATCATGAACCCTTGGAAAGACAAACGTCTCACGTTCAGACTTTTAAACTGCCCTCTTGTTAATCATTATATCAACGGTCAAAAAACTCTGCGCTTTCACAATCAATAGTTTGGATTCCGTCCGCAGCCTCATTGATTTGGTGTTCGGAAACTGCCCGAGCAGTTTGCTAAAAAAGTTATTGAATATTTTCTGTACTTTTTTTGAGATATATTTTATACAATTTTAGTTCTTAGGTAATTCTACAGATAATTCTAAAGTCAAGAATTTCGACCTAAACATAAACCTAAAAGTTAGAAAAAGCACACATGACTGGAGTCTACATGTCTCTAATATTGTTATTCAGTGTAACCACATTATCACAATATACAACCTTTTACAAAAGAATTCATTGGCTTTTTCATATTTTGAAACCATAATGTATTTTTTGGGAGGTTTACGGGATAATGCTTATCAGTAAAGTGAAAAATAAACACACAAAGTGAGGAGTGAGTCTTCCACCTTTGCACATCTAGACACAAAAATATTTGCTCATTTTTCTTTGCAGAATATCTCAGGCTAAGGCAGAATGGACGGATACAGTTGTGCCGTGTTGTTTTCATTGTTAGACGATGTATTGGTCAGAGTTCTTTGAGACGTTTAAAGCTTATTTTAATTGCCCAATCCCGTGTTACACCTATCCAGAGCTGACCTGTTGTCCTTGGTCGTCATGATGATTTTTATTCCCTTATTTATCATGTTCACAGTCAGAGCTGTAAATTAAAAATACCCCTTTGAAGCAGCATTAAACACTTTTTTGAGAATTTGTGGATTTTTTGAAGCTAAATGTGACATAAACAAGGAGGCCCTTGTATATTTTGCTTTAAATCTGTTTGGTTTTTCCTCAAGCTAATGACAGACTTTTCTAGTGCTGGATGTAGAAATACTTTGAAGGATGCTGTGTGTCCTTTCTTTCGCTACATAAGAAGAGAATATTAATAACTTATGTTATTTTTGTTTTTGTCAGTTGGAGAAAAAGAACGATCGTTTCTGTCTTTTCCAAGATTGTGAAACCACACAAACATGTCCTGACCAAAGCGAGCAAATATTTGATGTTTCATTTTCCTCTCCCTCATTTTCCTCTCTCTCTCTCTCTCTCTCTCTCTCTCTCTCTCTCGTTAGATGTTGTAACACTTTGCCATATTGAGGCCATGGTGTATTTGGATCACCATGCAAGAAAAATCCCCTATTGATACCAGAATTGTAAAATGTGAACAACAACAACAAAAGAAAGAAAGAAAGAAAAAAGCAAGATTCTGTTGCAGTGAAACTCTATGTCCACAGGAGGGCAACATTGAGCAGCAAACGCCAAAACTGGTCTTTGAGAGATTTACCACTGCTTGGTTTTCATGTAAGATGACTGAAGAAAAGCATGGTGTGCAGCAGAATCATTGTACAATACACAAGTCTTAGCTCTTCTTTTTTTCCCTTTCTGGATTAAAAAAACGTTAAGCGAATCCTTGCACAATGTACAGGAAGTTTCAAGCTGCTGCACTCGGTGACCCATCATGTGAGCTGGGAAGCTTTTGCTGAGTCTGCGGTTACAAACTGAAGTGAAATGTGTCTTGATTCCCAATTAAGAGAGAGAACAGGACACTTCTTACTCCGCGGAGCCGTGAGGAGTATCAAATCCATAAGGGGGCAGAATTATGATGAAATTTGCTGAATCATTGCATAAAAAGGCTGGGAGGACAAACCTCTGCTTTCATCCATCCGAGGGAGGAAAAGCAACAAAAAAAAAACTGATGATAAATTCCACATTATTCAGCACGCTGACAAGTACTTTCCTGCTGACTTAAGTAAACAGCCGCAGTATTCCCTGACGGGTCCGCAGAGAGTCTGGGAGTTGCCCCTGCACTGATTATTGCACGCGTCTTGTGAGAAGAGCTGGGGTAGTTCGGGGGTATGTGGTCATAGCCCTGTGATGAAGCACAAATATGTGCTGAAGTCACCACTTTTTACAAGTTTCGGCAGTTTCCTCACAACTTTGTCAGGAAACCAGGGGGTAGGTAAGGTTCTTGGCCAACGTTTCTCCTGACTAGAAAGACTTCCTGTTTTTCAGAGGAACCTTGGAAGCGTGCATTGATTGTTTTGGCACAGTTGTGTAGCTTTTTTGTTTTGTAAAATGTGTGCTATATCCAACAGAATACGATTGTGCTCTGTTACTTGCATTTCTTTTTTTTTTTATATACATATATATTTAGTCCAGGGTGGTGGTGGTGGTAGGGGGGGCAGGTTGTAGTTACAGAACAGAGAGGGAAACAAAGGATAAAATCTAAGTCAACCTCAATTATGGCTCAGAGATAAGTGGCTATCTTAAGTTCTGGCTGCGGTGGCGGAGAGTTCCAGAATTGACGCCCTTTAAATGCTTGGAGCCTGAACCGTGCGGCCTTCATGTCAAACTGAGGAAAGAGCAGATCCCAGCTCGTCTTTGTCAGCATTTAATCATCAAAATAAACCTTCCGGTGGCTTCGTCCTCGTTCGTGTCACCCGTTCCCTGTTTGTGGAGTGGACTTTCCAACGCTTTTTTTTTTCCAGTTCATCTCAAAACTGTGGATTTAGGAATGACATTCGTAAATGTTGTACAATAAAATGCTTCAGGCATATGCTGCGGAATTAAATCATCGATAGAGAAAGAAAGGGTATGTCTCAGGTTTCATTTGGGGGCTCCCTTATATGACTTGAAGATTGGATGTCATGTTAACATTTTGAAGTGGCCCAGTCAAAGTCCAGACTGGAATTATTTTACAGCGTTCTAAAGATTAGGGTCACAGTAAGGAGACTGTCCGACCCCAAAAGTTTAGAGCTCATTGGCAAAGATAAATAATTAAATTAGTTTCACGCTAAAAGCAAGTAACAAATTAAATGAAGGGTTTGGCTGATTTTTCCGATATTTCTTCTAGAATGGGACAACACAGTGGTCCTAAATTATAAATACTTCTAAATTCTCAACTTGAAAGTACTTCCTATCAAAAAAAACCCAACAAATACTAATAGTAGGAATTAGTGTTATTGATTTATAGTGTTATTGAAAATTTTGGCATTTTGGGACCACCTCAAAAAGGAAAATACTCTGTAAAGACATTTTGTTAATTCTAAATCCACAGCAGCATATTAATACTATTATACCCACACATGCAAACACTAGTTACCCCAAGTTTTCCCCTAAAACCTAATATATTAAAGCTTATTATAATTGAAAGGTCTTTCTCAGGTATGAGCTTTATGTCTATTGTAAAGCTTCCTTTTATTAAATTGTAGGTTATGAAAATGTTTCGTCCCGTGGCTGATCGCTCCGCAAAGCGAACGTCAGACTCCAGGCTCATCGGTAATCTGTTCTTCTGTCAGCAGAACACAGGATAAAAAGCAGGAAACACATCCTTCCTGTGTCCTCTTCGCTCTCACTTGTCCGCCGTCCAACTTGTAGCACGATCGTACTGTACATGCCAGTACCAGAAAGGCCATGAAGGTCTGTTTGCCTCACGTGATGACCTTTAACCCGAGATCTGGGCTTCGGCGTAAGCGGAGGAAAGTAGCGAATTTGTAGAAGTAATTTTTAAAAAAAAAGGATTATCAATTGCAGCTGCAGAAATTATTTTTCTCAAGGAACCTAAGTTTGTCTTTAGGTGATTTTACTTTAACTTTACAATTTCATTTTTACAGTTGCTCTTGTGTTGAGGATCTTTTAATCTTCACTCTACTGAGAATTTAACCTTATTCATATGAGACAAAGATTAGGCTTTCAAGCAAAACAAAACAACCCCAAAACATACATTATTATTATTTTTTTATTATACAAAAGCACTGATATTTTTATGCTTTTATTTATTCATGATGATGTGCTTCATTCATTATTTTCCCACTTGTTAAATGCCAAAAAGGGCAACAACCTTCCAGATGCAACCTGTTTGCAAAACCAATAGTAGTTCCACACACACTACACTTTAACCAGTTAGAAAATAAGGTGTATTTTATTTTTTTTAAATAAACAGTTATCTAAAACATACTTATGAAACACTTTTTATGTGACGGCTGACCGTAGCACTGAACCGCGAGTTTACAGAAGTGAAAGCAAACCAGAACAGAGAAATGAGCCACAATGCCATCATCACTGATGTCAGTGTTGACACCGACATGCATCCAGATTACTTTCAGGCTCCAAAGGTTTCGTTCGGTGTTGAACTAACTTCCCAGTTCTCAGTCGACGTACGACGCAAACCCCAGTTTTGAGCTAATAACCCATCTCTCCTTCTCTAATTATCCAAAACAAACACTCACTGATCCTTGTGCAAACAGCAAGCAGAGCCACTTCCTGCGAATCGCAGATTTTCTTCCTGGGAACGTCGCAACGGCTACTGCCTGCTTACAGCAGCAAATACAAAAACCATCATTACTGAATCACTGGATGACATCAAAGGTGTTGATACAAAGGAAGATGGTGGACTGCTTACAGTTGTCGGTTTTCTGGAACTGGAGTCAGATCAGTACGCAGCAGAGGAAATGTCAGGCCTCCTCTTAAAAAGATTTTTGCTGGATTGGCAGGATTTGGGCTTTAGTTTCCCTGCTTCTAGTCCCTTAGTCTTCCCTCATGGTTCCTTTTCATAATATGATTTCATTGTGGTTCAGTTAAAGCATAAATCATATTTAAACATGAAGCCCTGAGATGTTTATGCTTCAAAAGTCTAGCTTTTTTTTGTACCACTATTCCCAATACAGTGCTGTAGCTCAAAATAATATTCTCTAAATCACAACAACTAATATCCTCGTTTGGTTTCTCACATAAAGACCCGGTGCAAAGTTGCAAAAATGTTACGTGACAAATATAGGAAAATCTGGGCACTAATCCCAAGTGACTCACATTATCCCCCCATAATCCCGCTGTCTCACAAATAAGCAGTGTAAACACACTTGAAACTTTTAAACTCCTCTGAAAAGTGCAGCATGTATTTTCCTTAGAAAAACTTCCACACAGGATGCTGCCGCCACCACCATGTTTTACAGTGGGAAGGGCATATTCGGCGCGAGGAGTGCAAACCTTTGCTAGGTTTCCCAAACTCTTCCAAAACGTTCAGTTTCTTCTTTCTTCCTCCACATTTTTTGCTCCGTTTCGTAAATGACTTGTAACCATTTCTTGTTTTTAACTTCAACAACGTCTTTTATTTTGCCCCTCTTCCATAAAGACCAGATTTGTGGAGTGCATTACTAATAGTTTCACTGACAACAATTTCCCCCACCTTAGTAAGTGGATTGTTAGCTTTCTTGTGTTTTGTGAATGTCATTTTCTTCAACATTTGAGTCATCTTCTTACTCCTTTTTTTTCTTCTCCGCTTCATTTTTTGGAGAAGGATTCCTTCATGTGCATAAAGAGTGCGGTTTTAGCATCGCTCCACCTTTCGTTCTCTTCTTGAAGCCTCTTTTGTGTGTGGTGTGATGAACCCTTTGCTCTGAAATCCTCTGTTTGTGGGCAGAGCTGGATAATGACACGTCTGCTTCCTGATCTCTGCTTGGCTTAGAGTTGTGACCCAGCGAGTCTTCGTGTGGAAATCTTGGGTCGTTTATAATGCCGCTCAGCTCACAACCGTGTTCAGAACTAACTTTTCAAATCTGTTAAGATTTGTCTGTGAAAAGATAAGTAGCTATTTTACTTGCTATCAGAGCTCCTTTAACGGATCCTGTCCTTAGTCTGTCTGTGTGTTGACCTTTTATAATGTTCACACTTTATTTTTCTGTCTTAGTCCAGATTTTAGACTCAGCAGACATGGGAACAACCAGCATCTTCCGAAAAGCTAAGTTGCTCATTGGCCCGTTGAAGCAATTAACCATTCCAATTGTTTCATCCATTGACAACACCTTGTGTCTCCTGTCAATCAGCCAGGTGCAACAGCTCAGTGAGGAGTGCAACCATCGGGTCTGCCCCTTTTGTCAACCGGTGAAGCAACCGGTTGGTGTGCTTTACCAACCATACAAACGGTGCATCTGTTGGGGCACAGCTACAGGAAGCACACTTCCACCTTCTGACTGAAATAAACAAATAAAATGATGGTTTTTGCATGGCAAAGTTGTTTTAAAAAATAATAAGGTCAGTAAATTGACAGATTTTGAAAAAATAAAATAAAATAAAATAAAAAAACATCAGGTAACCTTTAGCGCTTTTATTTATGAATAGCTAATGTTGTGTTCCCGGATGATCCGCCAACAGTGTTCTGTCTATACTCCATTTTATTTGCATATGTAGACTTGTGCAGGTGTTCGTTTTAGAAGCACAAAACTTAACTGTTCCATATTTTTTTGGCCCGGGGTCACAAATACCTCCACATAATCCAGCTCCTGACTCTTTGCACGTCGCATAAGTAGTTATGTTAATGTCAAACCCAAACTACAGAACAGAGGGAAGGAAATTTATGTAAGAAAACAAAACATAACAGGGATTGAAACCAAGATATAGAGCGAGCTGGGTGGGCCACCCCTATAAATGTGACATATAAGACTTGTTCAAGGGTATTATTATTATTTATACGAGTGTGTGCCACAGGTTGTTTTTGACCCCCTATTGCAGGACCCACATTCAAAACCTTCTGTCATGTTTTTTTTTTTTTTTTTTAAACAAACAAAAATACCACAAAATTTGAAAATAAACCCCAAAATGAAATGATTAGTTTGAGTAAGACTATATCATATCTCGTAAAGTGTATATTTAAGCCATAAATCAATTTGTGGATTAATCTTAGACAGCTGCCTAAAATTTAAAATGCAGCAAAAAAAACCCCCAAAAAACAAAAGGACCCTTCTTTTGTTGTTTTTTTCTGTGTCCTTCTCTCCTAAAGTGACCGCCCCTCTGCCACTTTAAAGCCGCAGTGAGTCAGTCAGGGAAGAGTTAAAAGTTGGAGCTGGCAGAAGTCTGCCCTGTGCGTCCACGGTATTTAGCAGGAAAAAGTCAGACTCCTGCTCGCCGTCCTGAGCTGGGTTTGTTTTTGTTTTGTTTTTTCCTGTTCCCGTCCTCATTTTCGCCGCAGAGGTGCGACGACAAAAGCAGCTCGTCGTGTCACCGCGCGCGTTTAAACAGGTACGTCACCGTGTTGTTCCACGACGGGTTTTTTTGTGTTTTCCCCCCCCCCCCCAATCAATCAGCAACACCACAGGATGTTGGTTCGGTAAAACAGCAGAGCTGCTAACTGAAGTGTCTATGAATTGGTCGTCTCGCCGTAGCCGCTTGTCGAGTGTAAGATATATACTTTTTCGAACCTTCCTGAAGCTTGTTTTTTCTCTCAGTGTATCCAGACATCACGCTGGACGATTAAACCTGAACGCGTTGTTTTCCTCTGACTCATAACCTTTTCTGCAGCCTCTTGGTCTAAGCGCGCGCTCCCTTTTACCTCAACTACTTCATTTAAATCTGAGAGAAATTTAAAGCTGAACGTGTTTTTAACCTCGGAGAACTTATGTTTAATTCTAAAAGCATTTTTTAAAAATTATTATTATTTTTGGAAGTGACTGCCCTTTGTGTTCACTGAAAGGCTCCCTGCGGTATTTCGCCATCTCATTCATTCGCAGACTGACTCATTCCCTGATTTCCTCCAGATGTGCAGAAGTTTACGTTTCCTGACGGCCCTGCGTTGTGACACTTCTGCACTCAGCACCGCCGTGATTCTGCTGACACGGAGATTTACGCTTGTTCCCTGTGGTCAAGTTTAACTTGTTGTGACACCAGTACGAAAAAAAAAAAAAAAACTTCCAGACTTTAAGTTTTGCTCCTGACGGGCACCCCTTGAGGTTTTTTGTTAAAATGTAACTCTGTTATATCCAGGAAGTGCTGACATTACACCAGTTTTATTGGGCTCTACCTCAAGACAGAGGGACGTCTGCCATCTCCGTGCTTGATGGCTAAGAACAATCATGTGTCAGGATTATCCTAGTGATGCATTAACATGCATTCCAGTTTGCCTTCAGCAGTTTCCAAGCACAACAAAATCAGCACCTGTGTGTCAGAATGGCCTGCAGTAATTTACATGGCAAATGATGGGGCCAACACATCCTGCTGTGCTACTTGGGTGTGTGTTTGTTTCCTCACCGGTAGATAATGTCAAGGTTTATTGTTTTACAGTTGTGCAGGAGCTGTGGGAAAAGAACTGCACAACTAAAACCCAGATACTTGTTTTTCTTTTTAAACCAAATGAGTGGTAAGTCAGATGGAGGGTCAGCCATGGGGCCTTCCACCCCTCCTCTTTGTATGGTCAGGTGTTGCTCATTGCCAGATGATTATTGGCACCAAGCTGCAGCACATTTGCTGACTGGCAGGTATACTGTCTTATATCTCGGGTTCATTTCCTCTGCTCCCAAACTTATCTGGTTTTGATGGTCTGGCATTCCTTTTTCAAGGCTTAGGCATAAGAGGACTGTGGGCAAACCATCATTCTAAAGGCACCAATTTCCTCTTGTTGCTGCTCAGCTGGGCATCACGAGATCCCTCGCTCCGCTAGCGTAAGATTAACCTTAGGTAATTGCTCAACCTTTGGCCGTTTCCAACCTTTGGTCTGCTCAACGGTAGTCACGGGCTCTTTACATCCGCGCTTTAACCAGTGTTCCCTCCGGAACTGGTCCTTGAGGTATGTCTGACTGGGTACGGCAGGATTTGTGCCAGGTATCTGCCGATGGCTTTGAGCTTTCCGTTGTAGCTGATTGTTTGTAATTGTAAGTCTTCTACAGTGATGATTTGACTCATTAGACATGTCTGATGATTTGACTCATTAGACATGTCTGATGATTTGACTCATTAGACATGTCTGATGATTTGACTCATTAGACATGTCTGTGCTGTTACAAATGTAAATCATTTGTGTTGGTACCACAGATTGACTAACTTCTGCTGTGTTGCTTGTTTTCTGGGTCAACGGTTTGACTGAACCTGGGTCGGTACATTTGGGCTTTTTCTCCAGCAATGTTGATTATTTTGGCAAACGTTTGCTCCCTCTGTGCAATTGAGTGTTTAGGTGTACAATGAACTGTCAGTATGGAGTTTGTCTAAGATGTCAAAGCACATGGTCTTGGCAGCATTGCATTTCTAAATATTCCACTTTAACCAAACTTTTGAGATGCAAAATTGCATTTGTTTTTTTTTGTTTTTTTCCTTTTAAAGGAAGGTCGAAGTGTCTCGTGGTCTTGAGGGTTTTTTTTATTGGTCATAATGGCTTTTACTTGTTTCTGATGGGTGCTTTATGTGGTTGTAAACATTTTATTGCATGTAGTTTAATTTGCTTCTGAGGAAATGAGTGAAGCTTTTCATCAATTTCTTAACTACAGTCTAATGTCTTCTTTTTTTTTTTTTTTTTTAGTGGACTTACCAGGAGTCCTTAATTTCAACCTTATATTTTCCACCAATGCTTATTGCTGTCCACTCCACTTTTTCTACTCCAGAGGAACAGAACGAGAAGGATGAGTGGGTGTTAAGTCATACGCCTGGTTGACGCGTCTTTTTGCAACACTGAGCTGCAGCCTGCTTCGCCTAGGATTGTCGCTTGTCCCCTAAAGTTGGACCCCTTCACACGATGTCTACAGAGGTGGAAAACGGTGTGCCAGCAGCGGCTGACCCAAGTTCCCCAGCCTCAACAAACAGCCCACCCCCTTCTCCTCTGACGACCACACCCAAGGGCCTGTTGAGAAAAGAGAAGCGGAAAGGTCAGTTGAATAACTATTACTGCCTTACTCAGGGCTCTTAATGAGCCAATTTTAAAAGGGAGTGGTTTCAGCATACCAAAATAAAGGCTTGGGTAACTCTACAGACCTCCCTCAAATGGCGTTAAAGGACCTTCACTGGGGAATAAAAAGCTTGTGTAAATTCTAGGAACGCTAATGGATTTTAAACCATGAGTTGATATGATCTGTATGCCATTCAATTGATTTGGGTGTGGTAGAACAAGACTTTTTTTTATTTATTTTTTTTATTAAACACAAAAACTGTCTTTTTGCCCCCAGTTGCTAGCTACACAGCACAACTACTTTCTGTAGCATTTATGATGCTGTTATAATCAAACACTTGTAATGGTTTTACAAGTGTTTGAAATCTGACTTTTCAAACTATAAAAGTTGGGTCAGAGTATTTTTTGATGGCTATGTAGCAATTTACTGTGCACATAAGATTTAATTTCCTGAATAGTGACTATGTTGTGTGTTGGTCACTTGCTATGCATGAAGAACCAAGTCTTGCTAATGGTACATAACAAAATGCGCTAATGTCTGAATATTGTAGCTGGGCTTAAATTCCTAATGCAACAAGAAGGCTTGCATAGTAAAGACTTTCACACAAACATTTCGGTCAACTTATGTGCCAGATATAAATGTATAACTCTGTAGTTCCAGTTGTATTTAGCACCTGTGAAACTGTAGTACTAGTTTTTGTTTTCTGAAAGACTTGAGACTAATTACATGCCCTTTGCAGTCTTGGTCCACCCAATGTCTGGGTCGTGAATGGAGCCTACAACAGGATGTGTCCTGTTTGCATTTACAAGCAACAATTGGTTTATTTCCTGTTTTCCTCTACTATGTGAAACTGAACTCATAAATTTTCTACTAGCAGGAAGTGGCTCAGTTACTCTGGGCTTGTCAAAACTAACAATAGGATGTCATATGTCTTCGGCGCTAATGCACAGTTTGAGATGTAGCATTTTTGGTCTGTCTGAAACTGCTTGGCAAATTGTTAAACATGTAACAGTTTAGTGCCTAAGAAACATTGATCTGTTTTTAGTTGTAGAGAAGACGGATGAGTACCTCTTGAGCAGGTTTCAAGGGGATGGTGTGAGGTACAAAGCCAAGCTAATCGGTATCGACGACGTCCCTGAGGCCCGTGGAGACAAAATGTGCCAGGACTCCATGATGAAGCTTAAGGTACACCATGACAGTCGGAACTTCAGCTGGAGTCAAATCAGTTTTAAAATTTTAATATTCATGTGTGCTTGTGGTGGACTTTATGAACAAATTTTCTGCAGTGGAACAAATGTTTTATTTTATTTTTTTCCCCCCTGCAGGGGATGGCGGTAGCTGCTCGGTCCCAAGGCAAGCACAAACAGAGAATCTGGGTCAACATTTCCATGTCTGGTATACGGATTGTTGATGAAAAGTCAGGAGTGAGTCTAGTTTAATATTGCAAGTGGAGGATTACTATTTGCATTTCAGATAACTCACTGTAAAATTTTCTCCCTGTTTTTATCAGGTAATTGAACATGAGCATGTGGTGAATAAAATCTCCTTCATTGCCAGAGATGTAACAGACAACAGAGCGTTTGGATATGTATGTGGGGCTGAAGGACAGCATCAGTTCTTTGCCATAAAAACAGCACAACAGGTAATGACGTGAGTCACAGAGTAGTAAATCTAAGATTCACACAGGCAGCACTGAGACTCTTTTTCTGTGGAATCAAACAGGCAGAACCTTTGGTCATCGATCTGAAAGACCTTTTCCAAGTAATCTTCAACACGAGGAAGAAGGAAGCAGAGTCCTCAGAAAAGGTAACATTTTAACATTAAGTTGTAACTTCCTCCGCCACCCTCTTAAAGTTGGGAACTGTCTGTATTTCTTTGTGGAAGAACAAAACATTTTGTCTTAAACTGGCCTAGCTGCCAAGATGCAATCTGTACTGCATGCACCTCCTGAAAATCAACAGTGCCTCTTGATGACCGGTCAGGGAATTGCATTCTCATTCTTCTAGTTCACTGACGAGGTTCATGTCAGCAAAATTTATTGACGGTATAATCATTGACATTGTAATTCTCTTCACAGGCTCAAAATGGCTCTGCAGTTGCAGAGGTAAGCTCGCTAAAGCTTCTTGTTTTCAGAAAATGTAAACTTTCTCTTAATATTCTCTTCTCTCATTAGAATTGTGACGGTAATGAATCAAAGCCTGCACAGGTAGGAATTCGTGTCTGGGATTTATTTTAATATTTTTTCCATGTGTTGGCTTTAATATTTTTTTTATTTTTTTTTTAAATATCCAGCCAGTGGAGCAGCTCAACCTTTTTGGAGACATTAAGACTCCCCCAGACATCAGGGCTCCAGAAGTAAGTTTGCAGCTGCTGTGTTATCTCTATCTGGGCAAACTCTATTTTTGGAGTCTTATTATGGCATCTTAATACTTTGTATCGGTGTGTGCCACTGTCTTTTTGTCATAACGCCTGCTAAAAATCTGTTTTCAAATCGGTTTGTAATATTTAAACATACTAAAATATTTCTGGAGATAATTGACCTGTTGAAGAATTTGGCTAATTCACCCTTTACAATCTTAGTTTGTCTTGACCTTAAAACTGCTACAAGTTTAACTTTTTTTTTTTTTTTTTTTTTTTTTTAAAAAACCCTGAAAATTTTTAATATGCTGCTTCTAGAAACTACCAGTGTTTATTTATTCAACAATGATTGACGCAAACAAAAGTAAAATGGTGGGTTCATGAGTTTAGATTTATTACCCACAGTAAATGGAAGATATTTTCCAAAGGTCAATAAAACCTTCAAAAAGTATTCCTACTCAAACTTCCAAATGTTGAAGGGAGAAAATCTTTATGCATTTTATTGTGGTTTTCAGTGCTAAATATAAATGTGAAGTAGGAGGGAAAACTATTCATTGGCTTTCAAAATACTCCTACATATGACGTGTGAATTTGTCTTCAGCTCTCATTACTCCTTCAGAAGATGCCTATTGGTTAATGGTCCACTAGTGTCACTATATACATAGAGCTGTCTTTGTGACTGCTTTGTATTCTAAGCTGGGATCTTTGGCAGGATTAGAAAATTATCATTTAATTGTTTAAAGAATTACGATTTTGGTCTTAAACTGTGCAAAGCTGGTGGCGATTTGGCCAATCTGGTAATTGCTGAATATAAATGCGCATTACACTGCTGTGATATTTTCCTTCTACTTTACAGTAACAACAGACTATCACATAATCTCAAAATTCAATTGAAAGCCTGTGTGGGCACATAGGCTTTCAAATAAATTCTACAGATTTATTTGTTTGGTCCCCTCCCTTCACCCCTAAAGTGAGATTCTGGCCTAATTGCCAAATGGATTTGCACACCGATTAACTTTTGACTTGTAGCAGCTTTAAATAACCTGTCTCACACCATGTGATTGTTAATGTACACTCTCTGAAAATGACTCATTGATCTCTTTCTCTCACTGTCCATGTTGACCAGGAATCTAATGACATTCTGTTGCTGGACTTTTCTGCTGGAGTTGACAGCAATCAAAATTGCATAAAGGATACCTCTTTTCTGAACTCCCTTGGCCCTGACTGTGAAGTACCCACAAATTCAAAAAATACATCAACTTTTGGCTACTTTCCTGCTCCAGATAGTGATCCATTTGGAGATGATCCCCTTTCTAGTCCACCCAGTAGTTTTGTACCCCATGATGCACATAAGCCACCTACGAATAATCTTAATGTTACTTCTGACAACACCGTTAAGACAAATCTTAATAGTTTAAATGGAGAGACTGGGCAAAATCTGCAGATGAATGAACTATCTAGTAAATCAATGATCCTTGCACTCAATAATGGACAGTGGCCACTAGGGGGTAGTATAACACAGGGCACTGGGATAACGATGATGGATGGGAATGAATGTCAACAAGGAATCTCGGCCAAAAACCCATTTTTTGACTCCTTGAAAACGTCCCCAGTCTCTTGCAACATAAGTAACCCAGACGCACCGGTGACCCATAGCAATGACTCTGTTGTCATAAGCCCACCTCCACAGAACCTTAAGTCTGGACGAGGTCGAAGGAATCCAAAGGTGAAATCACACTGCCGGTGGGGTTGCATGATGTTTACATCTAACATCACTTTTTTAAGGTTCTATTGGGTACAAGGACAGTTTGTGTGCGTGTAGTTGCCATGCAAGGCCTGAGTGACTTCTGAATCTTTCAGGAAATGTTCTGTCTCTATGCTTGCACTGGTGGTTTGATCCGGCTTTAAAACACTGCATTTTGACTATGCTGCTGATCGATCGCTTTTTTTTTTTTTTTCCACCTTGGCTCTTAACCTTTTTTCTTGTAACATTCATGCTTCAAGTGACTAAAGAGCACCGGTAAGTGTTGAAGCATGCTTGCACATCAGTAATCGGGGTTTTATTTTGAGCATGCTAGATTACATTTGAGCAGTCTTGGGTAAATATTTTGCATTTCTGTGTTGTGGACAAAATCCCTCATTGGTATCTTTTGTTTAACTAGGCTGGGTCAAGTGATCTGTTTGGCGCAGACTTATTTGGTCCTTCTGAGACATCTCCAGCTGACCTTTTCAACAATACACCTACAAATGTTGCTCCTTCATCCATAGTTGCTCTGGGTAATGAACTTTTCTTTTTCTCTCCAAGTTTGGGTAAATTTACTGTAAACTTACTGCTTTTTTTTAAATTTTATTTTGGTTACATCCAGGCAATCTTCAGTTGGGTCCACCAGCGACAAGTGTACCTGCTATGGGCATGTGGGGTTCCTCCCCTGCTCCAGCCACAATGTATCAAATGCCAGGAATTGCTGCTCCTGGACCCACCTTTGTGCAACCAGCTCCCTTTGCTGTTCCCATGCAGCCCCCCGTCTGGGGTCCGCAGGTGGCACCCCAGTTCAGTGCCCCACCCCTCTCTCCGCCTCACCTCCAGTGGGCTCAGCCAGCTGCCGCCAATCCCTTCCAAACAATGGGAGACCAGGGTCCGTCACGCCCCCCTCCGAGGCCGCCTGCTAAGGAGACCCCAGCCAGAGTGGAAAACAGTGCCTTCACTGCGTTGGATCCTCTTGGAGATAAGGAGACGAAGACTGGGAAGGACATGTTCAAAAACTTCCAGCTCGCCAAACCTCCCGCTATCCCAGCCAGGAAAGGGGAAGTTGGATCAAGCGCTGCTGCACCCGGTATCAAAGAGTCGGGGGCATTCGATGAATACTTTTCCAATAAAGTGGGTGTAGCCCAGGAGGCTGAAGACCACGATGACTTCGACATCAGTCGGATGTCTTCGCTTGGTAAGACGGCTCAAGGTTTTAAAATAAAAGAATATTTGGATTTATTTTCTGAAGTAAGATTGATCAGTAATGGTTTCTTTATCTTATGATACACTATGGGATTTTCATAGCAAAAAATGACAGGTGGGATGTACCCTTTCCATTGGGTCTTTTTTCCCATTGAGCTGAATTTCTTTAGGAGATTTTCAACCAGGCAAGTTGGCAAACAGAAGTTGTGAATTTTTTATTTTTTTCCTTCTCTAGAGAGTGACTGGGTAAAGTTGAAAACCTTAGCGTCCATGCTAGCAATCATTTCTCAAAAGTAGGATCCAGACCCCTTGGTCAAAACAAGGGGCTGGCCTTTTCCTGGTTGTGTTGTATGTATTGACCAGAGCCAATCAATGCATCTTGAGTTTTAGATTTTCTAGAAGATGAGTCATTTGTGCTGTTGCATAAATATTGAATTGATCAAAGCACCTGAAACTGAGGCATTTGGGTCACGAGTCAGTCTTTCAGTTCTCTAAGGACTTTTCTCTGAAATCACAACACATAATGGAACCATTACTGGTATTGCCTTCCTAGAACTTCATGCAAACCATTTTACTGCACATTCTAAGAAACCCAAGTTTCTCTCTAGATGCTGCAAAGCAAGTACCTGTGCAAAATCTCGCTCCAAGTTTGGCTCCTGACCTCCTTGATGCTGCCTTCTCTTCTGCTCCAGTTCCCAACAATTCAGCACAAACACTGGGGCAAGGATTCGGTCAGGACATGTTTGACAAAGCCTTTGGCGCCCCAGATCCTAACCCTTTTGGCGTGCCAATGGTAAGGAAACTTGATCAGTAAGATGTTGCATTTTCTCAGATACTCTTGGTGATGAAATGCATTTCTTTGGCAGAGTACAGTTCCTCAGGCCTCTGGTTCCACAAATGCCTTTGGAGATGCATTTGGTAATCCTTTTGCTTGACCACAGGTTGGCCCATGAGTAAGTATCTGTTTGCTTGTTCCTTACTTCATGATAAAGAAACAAACCTAACTCTTTTTATGCCTTGCAGTGAAAGGCATTACAGGGGCAAACGAAGCACTCCACCTCAAACTCATCTTCAGGACAAGCTGCCCTGTGCAAGACAATCCAAATGAACTCTTATTCTTGTCCCTGAACCACCTTTTTTTTTTTTTTTTCTTCTCCCCCCCCCCTTCACACCAGCCTTTGTTGTTCCTGTTGACTGATCCACTTGGTAAATGTTTTGGTATGATCTTCTGATGAAACCGTTGTGATGTGTAAATGTTCACTGCTCATGCCATCTTTGTAAAAGAAATAAATCAGAAATTATGCAGTAAATTGTTTGATCTGTTGCTTCCTTCGCAATGATGCAAATCAAAAATTATAATTTGCTTTTCTATCCTACAAAAGGTGAAGTGTCTGGCTTGCTCTTTGAGTACATGGACTTTTGTGTTTTGTTTTTTTTTTTGTCTTTTTTTCTACATTTTAAAGTTTTAAGCAGTCCTTCAGTCTAAAATTTCTAATGGTTTCAGCAAGAATTACAATTTCTAAACGCAAAATTGATTCTGAATCTTGATGCCATTAAAATCACAGCTTGAGATGGAAGATTTTATACTTTTGAGTGGTATAATTGTTCTAGAGTACTGTATTTTGTCAACCAACTGAGCGCCCTGTGGTCTGTCCAGTGTGTCCCCCACCTCAGTTGTCTACAGCCTTATCCCAACTAGGGATAATGGGTGGAACCAATCTGAGTCTCGTCTCTGTCATGTACTGCACTACAGAGCCTGCTGTGTTTGTTCCTGTTTCTTGACCATTTACACAGTTGCAGGAAACTGATCTTGTGTGAGCAGTGCATTCACAACCATGAACGGTGATGGTCTGATTCTGGTTATTTTGACAAACTTTTTTTTTTTTTTTTTCTTTCTCCAATTTCATTCACTGCTAAATGTGCTAATGGTGAAGGAACATTAAAGGAAAATTGTATCTGCTGTCATTGGTAGCTACGTTTACTAGGCAGCATTCACAAGAGGCTGTGAGCTGCAGCATAGGGATGAGCAGCGATTGTGATTGACTGCACTAAAACTCTCCTGCCACTGATTAGTCGTTTGTAGCACTTTGACAAAGCAGAGGAAGTGGATTTTTCACAGCTCTCTCATACCATACTGTCACAACATGACAGTTTTAACAAAAATATATTTTTATAAAAGTTACATAGTGCAGCTTTAATTTTACTTGGAGGGATGTGGGTTAGAGCGGCTGCTGTCCGACTAATTTGTTAAGTGGTAACGGGGACATGTTAAATATATGAATATCTTGCTAATTACTTTTCCTTAACTCATTAAATGCTAGGGAAATGGAGGCAAATGGTAGTCTGTAGCTAAGCTAACTATGCTAAATGGTTGATAATCTGTCTGCCCATCTCTGAGAAAAACACTGTTATAAATTGACACTTGCCAGGAGAGGAGCTCAGCAAGGCTGCACACTCTGAAGAGGAACATTTGAACCGTTTGTGTTGAAATATGTCAGTTGGAAGTTACTATTTTCTCTCATTTCATAATTTAATGTGGTAAACATTCAGGAAACGTTTGATTGAAGCACTTCAAGTTGCATGTGGACAGGTGATGAAATGAATCACATTTTAAGTAAAAATGTATTAAAAATATTTCAGGTAATAAACATATATGTAATGAAAGATTATATTTTTAAATAACGATTTTATGTGATTAAAGTAAACAATTGTAGCCCTGGCTAAAAGCCATGCACTTAAGGCCTTTTGATACTGACAAAATATTTACAATGTTGGTTTTAGGTAACAAAAGAAAAAACTGGAAGAAACATGCATTATTGTTTTA